>JBBMOE010000022.1:4689590-4860473 GCA_037975065.1 Chaetodon trifasciatus
GGGGGGGGGGGTCAAAAGATGAATGGTGCTCATGTACACTAAATGTACCTCAAATTGAACAGAAAGCAGATAATGCAGCACGGTAATGGAGGTTAAATGATACTGTCATGTCAAAAAATAAATATATATATCTAAAAAAAATTCCAACCACCCAACATGAGGGTTAGCGACGGTTTAGCCAACAATGCACTGATTCAATACTGTAATATCTGATATATATGTGCACAGTTTTAACAAATCACAGCAGCAATAGATTAATAATGAAGGTGTAATTCTGTGTAAAAGGACCTCACCCCCGTCTTCAAATTGCTCTCGGAAATACACAGAGGACTCGGCCAGAACCGATGCAGCCGACACGGCCATCAAAAGCAGCGACAGGGCTGTCATTGTGACGAGCTGAAGCACGCTGCCAGATAAAAAACAAACAAACAAACAAAGTATAAGTACAAATAAGGCTGTTTAATCTATCTACGCGGAGCAGGAGGCGTTGTTCGCCCGTCCGGTCTCTCGTACAGTAAGGTTCGAGTGGAAAAACGCCGAGACGCTGTCCCTGCTCTCCTCTCGGCTCAGAACAGATGTCTGAATCTGATTGGACGTCGGCTCCCGATGCTCAATAAGGAAGAGTTATACTCTCGACCAATCGAAGGAGAGGAATTGTGAACGAGGAATAGCTGTATCCAATGGGAGCAGACCACGCGTTTGCTTGGTACACGCCCAAAGGAAGGCTGATGCGCCGTCGGTGAATCATATGTACGAGGAGGAAATCAAAATAAATCAGTGTAACATCAGTAATATCACTTTTGTTTATGTATCCAACGAAAAGAAGTAATTCGATAAATTAAAAACGTTTATTTTCTTTTTAATTTAAAGAATCTCCGACCATGTTTTCACATAGAAAAATACTGTTTTCAATCACAATGTCTTCTTTGCACACGAACAACTCAATAAAACACTTAAAATGGATCTTAAATTGGCACCTTCTCCTTCTTTCTAAATGAAAGATCCAGAATCTATGAATATCCAAATATTGTTTATTTCAAACCTTTAACTGCTGCCAACAATGCCAACAATTTCTTCATCTAACCATCAAAACCAAAATGTATTCCATTTATAATCAGGGAAGAGGAGCAAATATTCACATCTGAGAAGTTGAAACCAATGGTTTGGTACTTTGGCTTAAACCATATCTCAGAGAAGTAATTGATTCTCAAAATTGTAGCCAATTATTATTCCATTGATCGATAATCACTAATCCTTCCAGCTCTTGATTTGTGATTTGATCACCCCTGGCATGATGTGCTTCCACTATTTAAAGACACTGAAAGATGGTCTGCACCATGCAAAGCAGTTCATACAAAGCTGAGACTGAAAGCTTTTTTTCAGTTTTTTGACAGATGAATGCACTCAAACTCTTGCATCAAATGAAAACAACTGTTGCTGGTTTACAGTGGATGTTTATTTTCTTAAAGCCATTTCTGCCATTTCTTCTCACATTCTTCATGTGATGTGACCCTGAGCTTGAGAGGACACAATCACTAAAGCAGACTGACTCAAACCAGGGTGAGAGTATGTGAAAGGGAATGCACAAGGATGGAGATAAAGAAATGAATAGAAATCTATTTGTTAATTATGCCCCAAATCAACAGCAGAGTATTATGTAATGGCCATGGCACACAGACATTTACCAGGTTGCAATGAATCAATCAAATTACTGACAATAAAAAATATTAAAAGCACTATAATTAAACACATTTACACAAAAAAGCCAATGTTCATTGCTTTTGACACATTTTCCAGTAACAATTTCAAGTAACATTTGCATCACAGCAGCATGTACGTTAGCTGTTACACACTCCATACTGTTCACTCTCACAACATAGTCCCATATGTAATATTTACTCATGGCTTACAGTACCACCAATTGTGCACTCAAACAACTCCACAAAAAATAATCTGGTACAGTAAAATGCTCAAATATGGCACAAATAAATAGTCAGCGCTGACAGAAGCACAATGTCTGACATGCAAATACTAACACATGAAGTATGACCTTATCTAAACATAAAAAAACGTGCTAAAACTCAGATTTTGGCCAAGGTGAACAGACATAAATAAGTGTGACAGAAATGTATTCCTCCATGACGTCATACCGTCTTCTTCAGTTCTCTGTCTTGACACTGTGAGGATTCAAACCAGACAGGTGAGGAAGAGCAGCCCCGCCGCACACGACGGCTGTCTGGCACCGCTCATATGTGCAGGGTGGGTCGTGCTGCTGTCCCCTCTAATACTGGATCTCCCCTGCTGCCTGGCCTTCTCTGAGGGACCTGGACAGACACGTGTTGGATCTGTGTGTGTGTGTGTGTGTGTGTGCAGGGAGTGCGTAGAGCAGAGAAGACACATCTCCTCTGTGGCTCTATACGCAGATGGGCTGGGGAAGCAATCTCACACCTCCTCCCTCCAGGTCTCTCTTCTGTCGGTCTCTCCTTCTAGGGGAGAAAGAAGTTGATCCGCTGGGGTATGGACTTGCATCCCTGGGCTGAGAACAGTCTCTCCTCTTTGGGGACGTACAGCATTGCCTTGGCCACCTCATCCAACGTAGCTTCGTCTGTCTCCAGGCCTCGTGCTACATAGGCGTCCCGTGCACAGAGCTTGACATGGCGGTACTCCAGAGGCAGGAACGGCACAAAGAAGTCGATCAAGTGGCCGGACATCAGCTCACTCTGAGCAAAACCACCTTGGGAAGAGAGAATTCACAAATTCCATTCATTTTAGTTCTATTTACGATAGAAAAGAACTGCTTTAGAGGACTAATGTATATGATTTAGGGTAGGAGTCCGCAACCTCAAAGGCTGGGATTTTTCAAAGCAGATGCTGTGGAGGCCAGACTTTCATTTCGATGGAGCTGGAGAATAATCTGATTCTGCAGAATGGATGAACTATGAATTACAGACTTTTTTGGCTCAGGGCAGACTGGACCTCTTCAACTGGTGAGTAATGTCAGATGCCCACACGTTCTGAATTCATTAATATTTTGTGGGCTGGATGGGAAGCCGCCAGTTGATGATCACTGATTTAGAGGGACCCATTGGCTGAAATGGGTCACCTGAAAATGAGAATCGTTGTGTTTTTGTTACCTCAGAATAATCATGTTGCACCACGTTTCTACAGTAGCCCAGAAAGGACAAACCAAACACTGGCTCTAGAGACTTGTGTTTTTCACGAGTTTGGTGGCCACCATTGATTCTCTGATAAAGGGAGGGGTGAGGTAAGGTGAGGTATTCAGCTTGTTGCAATCAGCAACCTCACCACTAGGTGTCACTAAATCTTACACACATGACCTTTAATATGAGAGCCTGTACTGCAGCGCACCTTGAGACTCCATAGTTTCAGCCCGCAGCCGATGCTCCAGGTCCTCCATACCGATGTCCTCTCGATTTTGACCAGAGTGCCAGAAGTCCAGCGCTACGTCATTGATCGTTGCTCCACCAATGTTACTGCAGAGACAATAGGCACATCGAAAAGCACGTTATAAAATCTCTGCATTTGTCCACATTTGTGGAGGATCTGATTGCTTCTGTTTGATTGGCTGCACAAGCGCAGAGAGGGTTGTCGGTAGAAAGCAGTGGAAGGAGAATTTGTTGTGTATTTTATTAAATACAGATTGTTCTTGGGCAATAATGAAACTTTTTTTTGCTTTAGTGTCTTTAAATACATTAAACTGATATTTCAATAGTGATATTGTGATACATTTTTTTTCTCTCAAAAAGCAAATGCTTATCTAATTTTGGTTAAAAAGTGAGATCTGAACATATGAGAGACTTTCATTTAAAACATAGTTTATCAAAAATTCAACAGGATAAGTTGACATAAAACTTTGTTACCACTGTCTTTTAATGACCCCAGGCCTCTTCTACTTGTTATGACTGTACCATTAACGATGTAGTGAAATATGCCTCTCTATATATGAATGAACAGATAATCCGTCAGCAGAAGTCAGGCATGAGTAATTGAAAACATGAAAAATCCATAAAGAGGGCTAATGGAGACAGAGAGAGCAAAATTCTTGATCATAGCTGAGCATACCTGAACCACAGGTGCGATACATTCAGAGCGGTGCCGAGTTGCTCACAGACAGGACGTGCCTGATACATAAACCAACCTGAGGAAGAGGAAGATGGCTCTGCGGTAGCTGACGCCATCTACGTTGTCATAGTGATCCATGTAGGGTTTGATGGCGTCGATGAGGCCTGGGTGAAGCTTCTCAGCTTCGTCGAAGATGAACAGAGTCTGAGGGCAGCGCAACACCATGTCCCGGATCGCCTCTCTCAGCTGGCCCTGGATACAGAGAGGAAGGAGAGGATCAAACTACAGACGCAAAGAAAATCACTTGATTCTTTAGATCCACATTAGATTGATCTATGTTCTTTTTAAGTTCACTATTATAGTGGGTTAAGGCTGCATTAAGAGCCAAATCACTTTGAAAATAATAATTCATCCCAAATGACGCTAAAAAAAAAAAAAAACAGAAATAAATTTGTACTCTGCTACTTCCTGTACAGACACAATTAGCATATTTGTTCTCATTGTTTTTTTACCCTACATGCAATTCTATTTTTTTTTTCATTTACAACACTGATTTTTTTTAACTCTTCAGTTGTATCAAAGACAAATCTCCACTGGACCTCACTTGTGAGGGAAAAAAGGGTAATTTAAAAAAAAATTCTTTAGAATTAATTTCATTATTGCCCTTTAACCATTAAATCTCATGTATCGAGACACGTAACAGGTTCAGAATTCAGAGTCCACATTTACAGATTCTGCAGATTTTGTGAGTATCAGGGTAAAGGTTATCCTGTGTACTATACCCTGTTAAATCTGGATTCTTTTTTGCAATACTATGTCAACATTTTGAAATCTAATGCAGCGATTGTGTAAAAATGTGTTTGGAGGGGACCACGTCGGCACCTGTGACCTGGTTGGACAAACACCAGGTTCCAAAAAGCTGTGGATGTCAGTATTTATATGTATGATTTGAAGTGTCTGTCCAAACCTGATCATTATCATTCATATGCTTAGTTACAACACGCATACTAAACACCTGACTAAGCAAGCGGGGGCTCCCAAGAACACTGCCAGCATGTTTCTGGCACCCAACATCAAACTCTGTGCCAAGAGTGCTCTGCGCATCTTACCTTGTACGTGTCCACCAGCCTGGCGTGTGGGAAGTGGAACGGGGCGATGAACAGTCGGACACACTCGCTCTTCACCCCTTCACGATACAGGTTATCTGCGATGATCCGGGCCACAAAGTTCTTGCCGGTGCCGGACCAGCCGTGGAAGGAGAGGGTCAGAGGCTTGTTGGACTCTGGGTTGTTGATAAAACCCTGGATGGCTTTCAGAACCACAGACTGAACCAGGTGCTGCCCGTGGAGCTTCGTTTGAAGGTCCCTTGCCAGACCTGCGAAGAGAAGAGAGCACATTTTTAAAAATGGCTAAATGCTGCCTCAATACCTTTAGATTTACAGTACATATGAATGTGTTTCTTCAAAGTAGCTGATGCACCAGCGAATACATTTAATGATTGGTTGGACAGGTGTGGTGAAGTTACCCTTCTCATCATCATCAGCATCATTTTCCATAATCTTGCAAGCCTCATAATAAGCAGTAGTCTTTAAAATCATAGTTGAAAGGCTCTAAAAGGCTCAGGTGTTATTCCATGTATCTCACTCCTCATTATAAACATGTTACTACAGTCAAGCAGAGATGTTCAATATTTTGTGACAATATTCAGCGTCTTATATTCAACTTCAAATACCAGTCAAGATATATGACTATACATATTTAATTATGCAGCTGATGAGCGGCAAACAACGCTAACCTCTTATGACCTGTACAATTTCATCAGGCCCCTTAAGAGCGTACCTTGGGCCAGCTTTTACCCACTTACCTTAAAGTCATCTCACTGAAGACAAGCAGTAACTCTATTCTGGTCCAAATTCAGAGTCAAAATATGAGCATCTGGATGCCAAAATAATGATGTTTTCTGAGTGTCCCTTATCATTTTGTCCTTCTCAGGGTGCAAAATTATCTCACACAGAAATAAAGCTAGCCAGTGTTTGGAGGAAACCTGAACTGCACATCAATATCAGACCTAATCTATGGATGCAAACAGCTGTATGGCCATGGCATGTATTGCCATCAAAAGGAACGTTTTATTTAAATGTTTATTGTCGCTGACAGTGGTGCATCTGCTGCCCTGGATTCCACTTCAGAGTCAAAAGTAAGACTATTAAAGCAACTTTTATTACCGATTTCACTGTTATAGAAACTTTCAGACTGCACCTGTTTGATTGAACACAGATGAGCTTTACATTTACAGCAGAACTACAATACAACAAGCCAACAGGAAACAGAATTAAAACATAAATCCATATAAGAAAAGACATAATGTGATTTCATACCTGTGATGTTATTGGTTATCCTGCAGTCTCCAGACTCACAGCACTGGCCCAGACTACAGTACCACTGATGCAGCAGGCTAACGTAGTCCTGAGGAAAACCTGCCCAGAGGTCTCTGGAGGGAACTGCTCACATGAAGAGCGAGACAACCAGACACGATCAGTACAGTCACATTGATGCTGGACAGGCTACAAACTGTGGTGCATTAACAAGCCTTACATAACAACTTCCGGAGCATAAAATCATACATAATCAAACTCATCCTTTCATTTGGTGGGTCTCTTACCTTGCTGTGTAGCATCGTCCTGGCTGGGCTGACAGTCCCCCTCCCATATATTGCAATAAATATAATTAAAATAGTAAGTGGAAACATTAGAAATGCTGTCGAACTGGAAGAAGTCGGCCTCTGCGGACAGAGCCCAGAGCACAGGAAGCACCCAGCGCACAAACATCGGTGAAGAGGCTGCTCCGTGGCGGTCCAAACGAGACTGAACACCGCGTCCCGACGTTTCTCTCCCATTTATTAACAGCCGGCCGTTTGCTGGCCGCCTGCTCACTGAGGCATATTTACAGCTCTCCCCATGGTAGCGAAGGAGGGGCGCTTGTTATGCCTTTCTTTGTATGGCGGTTTGTGGATACATGACTCCGCCCGTCTTTAAGGGAACCGCTATTAACGGTTTTCCGGGATGTATGAGACTGTATTACTCTTATCAGGAGTTAAGTCGAATTGAGGCCCAGCCCATGACAGTTTAAATGTTCAATACTGTCACCGCCCATGAGAAGTACCCAGGATTTGAAAATAAAGTCACCTCTCGCTCGCTAGTACCAGGATCTTCACTTCTAGGGCGAGAAACCCGGAAGTATGCGGACACCCTGCGTCATTTCCGGTGATGTCCTTGGCACAGTAATTTATGACCGATGTGCTCGCCAGCGTCACCGTTTATTTACCCAGTCATTGATCAGTTTCTACTCCACATTACTCAAATGTGACTGTCTGATAGCTTGTTCACCTAGTTTAACATCAACTGATCTGGCTATGCTTACATACTGAATGTTTGTAGTACACAGGTTGTACCACCACACCCCCCAAAACCAAACAATCAGGCACAATATTTACTTTGATATAATTTATTAGCACAATCTTGAAACACATGACAAGTTAATATTCTTGTTGTCCACCATCCAAACAGCACAGCACCTGAGGGAGATCAGAAACATAATTTACTTTTTCATGAACTTTTAATAACTATTAATTCTACATAATTTGTATCAGCAGGCTCATACTCACTTCAGTGCAAAATGCATTTGGTGCAAGGCTGCTCAGGGGCCAAAAAGTCTTCACAGCTACGTTGAGGGAAATATTCAGCATTAAAATTTATGACGTGACCCCACTGACAAGACAGATAACATGTTTACTGACCACATAGCCTCAGAAATAATGGAACGGTAAGGGTTATAATCAAGGGGAATCATTTGGCAGAATCTTTTCATCACAGGTAAAGTGGCCAATTTAAGTTTATGGCACCCACAGATCAAGTTCTATCAGAACTCTTAATATTGACCAATAGAAGACTGAACATGGGGCACTTAAAGGCAGATGTTTAGTTTTTACAGAAAAAATGTTAAATGCTTACCGAGGCTCACATCCAGCGCTTTCCTGTAGTTGAGGAAAGAAAAATAACTTTATTACAAGTCAGTGATTGTTTGGGTCAGGCTGAGTTCACTCGGTTCCTCAGTAACAGATATTGTCCACATTGAAGTTCAGGTCAGACATTTGTTAAGACATCACTGAACCATGGCAGCCATTTTGCATCTGGTGGAGTATTTGCATTCTCACCTCAGTCGAACTCGTGGCTTCTGTTCAAACCAGACTCCGGAGTGAACGAGCATACCCTGAAGACACAGAAGTGTAAGTTTAAGATGAACACCGATCATCAGGATGGACACTTCCACACCGACCAGGTCAGCTAGAGCTAATATACATGACTCCATGTTTATAGTCAGTCTTTACTGGGTCATCACACAGGCCAGTCTACAGGGATCAAGAGGATCACGTTCAACTAAGATCCCACTAAGGTACATGTGCAGCTCTTTCAGACCCAGACGAAGTGGAGTTCAGGGGGCAGTTGTACAGATTTATTTTCACTGAAAAGCTTAAATATGCCAATTTCTTACACAGCAGTAAGCTGAGATTTCAACCCCAACTCCACTGGCCATCTGGGTCTGACATGCTTCAAAATGCCAGATACTCACTGAGCTGGGACAACATCTCGAGCTTGAGACCGTCAGAATCTCAGTTCTGCAAAAAAATAAAAATTTAATGTGAATTAACATTGGAAAAAAAAAAAAAAAGTTGAAGTTATTTTTCAAGAAAGACAGATCAGAATAAATGACAAATTTCCTCAACAGGATCAGCGACCTGATTCAGATTCATCACATCTGAATGATAAGATGACATCTCAATCATTGACATAATACTCACCAAAAGGTTTGTGAAGACTCTGACAGCAAGCTGTTCATGTGCCTGAATGAGAAGAGACTTGTTATTGTGTGTTTTATAAGTCTTGGGAGCTAAAGGACAGTTACAGTTGACACATCAGCTAGGAGCGAAAGACAATGGATATTCTTCACGGTTTAATCTGCTGAACTATGCACTCATCATTGTATCAAAAAGGTCATTAAAGATAATCGTGCATCAGGTTATCAACTTACCTTCACTTGACCTTTTGCAGCACCGGCCGTCATTCCTGAAAATATAAAGAAATGAAATTAAAATCACTTCAGAAATCCAGAGGCCTCACGGGTCACTGAGGCCGACACATCAGCTAGGAGCGAAAGACAAGTGATATTCTTCACGATTTAATCTGCTGAACTATGCGATCATCATTACGTCGGACCAGTTTCATTTCTAGAAGTTTCAGTCAAATGTACAATTCAAATCACCTGTAATTGATCCAAGAAAGATCACTGGATCCTAGAATGCGAGCATCACATCTGCAAGTCAAACAAGAGGGATTAATAAAAGGCCAAACTTTCAAAAACACGCATTTCTTCAACAACACTGCATCAGTTAAAAGTCCTCTTTCACTCTTTTTCAGAGAGATTCCCAATGTTTTATAAACAAGATCATCATTGACAGTTTGTTTGATGAAACACTGAGTAAAATAATGTGGTCTATTACCTGCTCTGGATGTTGCTGAATGCTCAATTCAACCAACACTGAGTTCACCTGCAGAATGCACAATAAAGAAATGAGCAATCAAAACAATAACCTTTGGCTTACAAGCATGAAGTTCTGTGCCTCAGATAATTCAAAAAAGGTGGGTAGCTGTATCGTCATCCATCTTGTCGAGAGTAGCAAATAGAAGTCATCATTGCAGCACAAAGAATATGCAGATAAAGGCAGACTGATGCTTCTCTGGGCACTGCTGTGTGGGGCTGCACATCTGGAGTTTGTGCCTCACTGAGACTGAAGGAACTAATTAGTCTGCTCTTTTCTGATCAGCCCTCGTGCCATTGGTGCCTTTGATTTATTAGAAAGCAAGTAATTTTTACCTATCCTCAAATCTTTGATGTAAGCACGCTATTTTTCTAGTGGAAGGTAAAAGCTAATTTCAAACATTAAAGGGCACCAAGAGAAGCATCAATCTCAGCTGCCTATGCAAGTGTGAGCCTCACCTCCTTCAGCTCAGTTAACTTCATGTCTGTTGACTTTCCTGCAACCTGTGGACATAATGAATAATCTTTTAGTGCCATACTGACATGTTGAGAGCAACAAGCAAAGCTTGACTGGAAGTCTCAGTGTAAAATTTCTCAGAAATCACTTCTGTCCACTACTCTTAAAACAACATCACTGACTCAGTAAACAAGAAGAATCAGTTAAAAACACATTTCTCACCAGCTGAATGCTTGATGAAGTTCAAGAGTTTCAGGCATCATTTTGAACCTGAAGAAAACAATGCACTTTAATCACATGGCTCGAGCACTCTAGTATCTTTCATGATTTGTGAAATTGCATCATGTAACCTAAATCATTAATCCAACCTCAGTACTGTAGTTTCAGAAATCACTTCTGTCCACTACTCTTATAATGCAACATCATTAGTTGTGCAAGAAATCATAAACAAGCCATTTCAGACTTCTTACCATCTGATGTCCACCTCCATTTTACAAAGCTCCTGTCCACAGGCCTGCATACAAAAACCGAAAACATTTTAGTTGTTATAATAGTGTAAAAACTGCAACTTATCTGAAATTTAATCAGGATGTGGACGCATTAAATCCTGTCAACTAAGTCACTGCGCGATCTGCAGCTAACAGCACATCTGAGCAGCTAGCTTACAGCTAACCTTACACTATGTCTAAGACTTTGTCCCATGCAGTCAGAAATGTTGGCGTTTCTTCACATTTACTCAGATGTCCCTACCAACATTTATTTCATCATATATTCATGGGACAATGATGCAGCGCCTGAACAACTGGATAAAAGTGAACGATTAGCTCGTTGGTTAATTAGCATCTCAACATACGCAACGAGGCACGTGGCGGCGGCCTACAGCTAAGTTAGCACCACTTCACGTTATTTCTACCAAAGACATATTTATCTTTAAAAAATAGCGCAGGTTCAGTGGAACACGTATACAGTTTATATATCTACCCTGTCTCTGCAGTTAAATATCTGAATTCTGCTAAATTCAACACACATGCTAACTAAACGCCGTCTAGTTACCTGCAGCATGTCCAAGGATTGAGGACAAGCAGAGGGTGCGGCGCCTTTTTATAAGATATGTCGCACAGGCTGATGGGAAACGACTGTGACCGCCCCCTCCCTTCCCCCGCCGTTGGTCATTCGTGTCATTGAAGAAGCAGAGTAATAAAACAAATAAACAATAAAATCACTGTAAATTAAATAAACTGAGACTAAACTTAAATCACACTGCACATTGTTAAACAGTCAAAAAAAAATCTCTAAGATCAACAATCTAAAAATGAAATCCCCATCTGGACCTGTACTCAACATCATACTCAGTCTAATGTAACAGATCAGATTTTCAGAGGATTTGCTTCCCTGATACATATCAGTCATGATATCTGTCTTGTGGTTTGCTGGGTGCACTGTTGTTGAACTTGAAGCTGACACACACACGTTGGCTGAGGGGGCTGAACATGGGCCTGAGTGACGCTCACCCAACACGCTCGTCTGAAATAACAATGACAAAATCTCACAGGAATAAACTCATGGAGATTTAATATTATGCATCAATAAACAGGAAAAAATCTGATACAATCAACGATCAAAATGAAATAAAAATACATTTTGATTGCTCTCTATCAGGCGATACTGAGTCATACCGAAATGTATGGCAAGGCCTCAATTCAATATAATTTACAAAGACAGAACATGGAGTAAAAAACAAAGCAATGGTTGAAAATTTTGCGTGGTGTCTGAATTTAATTTGGCTTTATTCTAAAGGCATTTTTGTATGATTGAGAGCTGCTACTACAGGCATCAAGATCTCTACGAAGTTTGTCACTTGATGTGCAGACAGTACCACAAATAGGTTTATCTTCATAGATCCTAATAGCAGATGAATTTATTTTAATATTCATTTAAATCAACCAGATTACTTTTCAACAGGTCAAATATGTAAAATAGACGTTCATCAAATCTTGAATGTTATCCACAAAGATAACAAGGAACTCCATTGTGAGCTCGTCACAGCATTGAGAGATATTCTTGGGCATTTTTTCAGGTGACAATTGTTTATTTCTGCATTTCATCCAAATATCATTGCATTTAGATCCAACCTATGTAGCTGTAAATAAGAAATTGAATGATGGTTCAAAAAAGCAGAGGTGCACAGTAGGATAAATATTGTCCTCTATGTGGTTGTTATCTTGAAAAACATTGGACAAAAAAAAAAAAGAAAAAAAGGTAGAACGCAGTCTGGACTCTAACAGGTGTTTCACAAGTCAACTCTGGTTCCCCATTTTCACTCTCCTCACCCTCTGACAACACAAGAGCGAACCCTCGAGGTGATCCACTCTGGCATCGGTGGGTTTGGAGAGGAAACATGGACACGTGATGCGCGGAACAAAAGGGGACACTCTACAGACTCGGTCCTAGCCTTATGTCCTCATCATGGACCAACGATCCAGAAAGACAAAAATATGTAAACAATCATTTGTTCATAAACGCCTTCAGGCAACATGGAAACATTTGCAGAGGATTGTTTGTTCTGTCCAGATGAAATTCCCTTTAGCCTTTTATCTAAAGCTTTTTTTTTTGGCATAATGGACACTCAAATTTGTCCTTTGACAGGCAATGTCAATTGTCTCTGTATTGCATATATTCCATAAATCTATCACAACTCTCCAAATCAGTGTGTTCAGATGCTATGGCTTATGTAGGGCTTTGCTTCTGGATAACACTTGAGACACAGAACAGTGTGAAGGACCAAAAAGGAGGCCATAGTTTCCTTGAAATGGGAACAAAACATCAAAAGGGTAAATGGAATGATTCCTAAAGATGTAAAGCCATCAAGTTCATATCCTCAAATATTTTACACTATTGCCGGAAAGAAAAATAAACAAAAAGAGCATTGAAAATAAAAAAGAATATATATTTATATATCCATCATATGTATATCTATATATAAACAACAGTTACAACTAGTTGCAGGCAAGCGGAGAATTCCTCCTCCGCCCCTTTGAGATTAATCCGTTCCACCGTTATAAGGCTGTCAGACTCTTGGAGGGGGCAGCAGCTTTCTTTCCTCAGTCACCAGATTCCCTGAGATGTAGAGCGCCGTTTTATTTGTCAAGATTTATTTGATTTGAACACCATTAAAACACACACCTCTTGCCCCCCCCCACCCCTCCAAAAAAAAAAAACGTTACTGTAGGGAAACGAGTGCTGCTCTGGCTCGTGGAGTGGAGCTGATGAAGGGTGCGGTCGTGAAGCTGACGGATGGGGTTGAGAGACGCGACGTGTCAACCCCTCCTGTGTCCACTCTGTGCTGCCGAGTCTCATGTTGGCGGGTGGTGGGTATCGGTGGCGGTGGAAGTGAGATTGCCCAAATAAGGAGAGGAGCTTTACTAATTTTCATGTTACATCTTAGATGCTTTTCCATTTGATTTCATTCATTTCCATATTGTTATTTTACAGTCAAATGCAAAGCTGTGTACATATTCAATCATCAGTCATTCCAAGGCTTGGAAAAGAAGTGGTTTTGCAAAAGAGTTCTTATGAAGACTCTGTTGTGTGTGCATTTCTTTATGCATATGTATGTGTGTTGATCAGAGTGTGTGTCTTCTCAGTGCCTCTGAGAGGCTAATCTCTTTAATAGAGGCTCATCGTAGACCCAGCACTCCCCGTCCTCGTGGAATAGCTGCAGAAACACACAAGCAATAACAATTATTACACTCAAATATTTGAAAAAACTGTATTAGAGCTGCAAAATTATGACATCCTTTTGCCTTTTCCTGTTATTATGAATGTAACTGACTAACTAGCCCTAACCCTATAGGTGAAAAGATGCTTGTTAATGTCTCAGCATTTTGTGAGTGTGTGGTCTATTATCAAACAGCGTTCATGTTCTTTTTGGTCGATGAAGAACATGTACAGGCTGCCTCACCCTGGTCTCCCACTGCTGCTCCTTCTCCTTCCTCTCTCTGGCTTCGGCTCTCTGTTTCTCCTCCAGCCGGTGCTTGGCTTCTGTTGCTGAATCGATATCTTTCAGCTTCAGGTTCAACGTCACATCTCTCCACAATCTGTCGAATTGCAAGAGTGAAATGTAAAGACTCCAAGAAGGACTTTGTTTCTGGGAGAAGGTCCCATGATGTGCAAGACTGCTTGGAGACCAGTGATATTTCTCACCTTCGGGACTCGTAGTCAAGCTGGTCTTCCAGCTTCCTCACTTTCTTCTTAATGATGCCCATCTTCTTAGTGTCTATGAACACTGTGTTCTCCTGGAAACACACACAAAACACATTTATTCATTCAAGAAAAGCTAAATTTATTCAGGCAAACCTTGTTTTTAGCACTCACAGACACATACTGTTTAATAAAAGGCTTGATGACAGTTCATTCATCTCTAGAGTTTGAATATGCAAGACCTCTACTATATTAAAGGGATACTCAAGGGATACTCAAAACACTAAGACAGCAGGCCACAGTTGCACAATGAGATGGAGGAGATTGGTAAAGTATACAACCATGTTTGCAATTGTTTTCACAGTTTTAGCTCATATTTTATTATAAGCTATGATACTAAAGCCAACCGAGGTTAGACCTGTGAACCAAGTTCAAGAGCAGGTCAGATAATTTGTATTGATCCATTCACACCAGCAGGATTTATTGTGAGTGCTTGCTTCTGTCTAAACAGAAAAGGCGGGGTTGGGAAGAAATAAAGGAAAGACTCACTCCAGTTGCCCACTTGGCATACATCACTCCGTTCCATTCTCCTTCAATGGAGCAGTAAGACTTCTTATCATTAGGTGAACTGAAAGACAAGTAGAAGAAGAATTATGGTCTATTTCATTAAAAATATCACAGTCTTTTATCCAAAATAAGTCTCTGAACTGTAAATTAAAATGTCCTGTGCAACCATTTTCCCCTTACAAAATCTCAGCGGTGATCCTGTGCTTCTTTCCTCCGTAGAAGGGTTTGGTGTGGAACACGATGTTTGCACTGTAGCCCGACTTGGAGCAGGAAATGTTGCATTCTCCACCCAGTTCCACCCACGGCACAGTCAGAATCGACCTGGACAGATGGGCTCAGGGTCAGTGAGGCATGCATTAATGAGTGGAGAGATTTAATTCTGGGATGTCACAGGCAGACACACCAATACAATAACACACACCTGCCATAGCCATTAGGGAAGGTGAGGATGTAATGTTCATCATACTCCAAACATGAAACGCAACCTGAGACAAGACCAGAGAATAATTATCAGGACATGAAATTGCGACTGAAAAGTGTGTAAAAATTCAGATTTTGGGGTGTGTGAAGCATTGCTCTTGAGTACCTTGGCCAATATTGTGGACACCTATGGACATGCCCAAGAACTTTGACTTAGTCCAGATATGAGCGTTGAACTGGATCTTCTTACTTAAACACTCTGCGTAGAATGCAGAAACTACAGAAAGAAGAGAAGAAATACTCAAGTGTTTGTAGAAAAAGGTCAAACAAGCAATAAGCCTGTGTTTAAAAATCAGCCAAACAATTTCATTTTCAAGATTAAGATATAACGCGTGGCTGCTCATCGAAAATGGCCAGTGTTTTGACTCTAAGCGTAAGAGGGTTTTTGCAATGATCTGCAGAAGAAGGAGGTTCGACACTCACTGGGTGGGTGGTGAGAGACCTGCTCTGCCACAAAACGCACACTGCTGGGTGAGGACCATGGAACTGGACCGTCTGAGACCGCCTCCTGGATGGTGGAGAAGGGGGGTCAGAATGGAGGAGAGTTTCTCAATATTACAAGTACACAAAATGTGAAAAACTTAATAATTTTAGTCACTATGCAAATAATATTAAAATGAAAGGTGCGGTGTGTGTCATGTGTCAACATAGAAAGACAAGAAAATACAAATGCACACATAAGTCAACCAGTTCTGAAGCAAAACCAACAAAGTTTGTTCCATTTAGTGTTTGCAAAAGAGACGATACCAGTCGGGTTAATTTGTTTAACCAAATATAACATGGGGTGATGGGCTCAATGGGTTTAAGAGGCAAACTGCAGCAATAAAGCAAAAGTGACAGTTTGCTTGATTTGGGATAAACTTGTTTTTTTGAATATGAAGTGCTACCTTTTTCCTTTTTTTCACATATTGACATGAACTAAATATGAACCATATAATATGTGTAAAAGCCACTGAAGTGTTTTTTTACATAGTCCAAAGTAGTCAATAACCAACTAGGTCTACATCCATGCTAATACGTTATCATTGTAAAATGCACTATTACACCTGGCATTCACACCACTCTGCTGATTTAGACCCCTAAAATCGAGATTTTTGGAAACATTGCTTTTATTTTGAAGACTCAGGGATGGTTGAAGTCTGGATGGGTGGAAACTGAGACTTTTGGAAACAATGATTGGATGCCCACATTTGCTTCCTGTTTGGGTCTTCCCTGATTCATCACACCTCTATCACATGACCCTTTCCTGGAAGAAATTAAGCAACATCAGCCTGTATAGACCTACGATCCTTGAATACCAGCTGTTAATTCCGGATGGACAATGAATTATAGGCGTTGTTGACCGTGTTGTTTATGCTGTTGCTGTTGCGCAGTTAAATTCTGCCTTTTATCATACTAATGCCTGCACGCACAAACACTAGCATATGCATGCCCAGTGTATGTGAATGTTCATGGTGGTAGTCTACGTGGAGATTATTTATGAAACAATGCTTAAAATACTTGTTTTAAAATGAAGTGTATCAGTGTGGACATAGCCTGGGGTTGCAGAGGCATGTGGTCTCACCGTGTGTGGGGGCAGCTCCTCTGTATCACTGGGCAGATCCCAGTGGCAGTAGAAGACCTCTCCCAGGATTGGGTTGTATGGTTTCTTGGCCACAGAGCCTTTCCTCCCTGCATGGAAAGCTGACAGGTACCACTTGACCACACTTACCATGCGCTCCCGGGGCTCCGGCTGCTCAGCGATACTAGTGGAAGTCACAGAAATGAGTTAAACAACTAGAATTTTGGATGTATTTAAATATCTGAGTCATAAAATATCTTGCACTAATGAGAGAGATGACCATTACCTTACAAATAAGTCTGGATGTGCAAAGAAGTCTGCGTACATTTCCAACAAAGATCTCCTTTCTAGGATGAAGGTAGGCAGGACCACCTGTGAAATATAATGAAGGAAGAAAACTGAAAAATGGTAGCTGCGTGGGTTGTTCAAAAGAAAACAGTTTGCACAGATGATGTTATAGTGAGTAAAAAGTTAAAGGACCAGAACAAAGAAACCAGCATGGAGGGAGCCAGACTCTTAATGACGCATGCTGCACAGCGGTCTTTACCTTCGTGAGGTCCATGCCCAAACGGACTTGAGAGAGAAGGTGCATGATGACGCTCTTGTGCTCCTCCACAGACTCGCCCTCACCATCGTCATCTCGGTCATCATGGCTATCAAATGGGTCTGAAGACGATAGCATAGGACAGACCTCACATGACTGTCGTAACATTCAGTTTCCTGCCTTTTCACGTGTAAGACATTACTTATTTTTTATCATCTCCAAAGTTCAGAACAGAGCTCCAGCTTAAAATGTAATACATAAAGAAGCACAAAAAGTGTTGGGGGAAAGAGATTTGTAACATATTTGTGTGCATATTGTACATATTGTGTTTCCCTTTTTACCTGCATCTGTGGTGCCATTGGACATGGACGAGTTGAGGGACTCAGTGGTGTCTGGTCGTTTCAACGCTGTTTCTTCATTAGTGAGGGGCGAGGCAGCTGGAGGCCCTGAGGGACTGAGGGCAAGAGGAGGAGATAGAGGGAGTGGAGGCAGGAAGCAGGAGTGATAAGGAGATAGAGAATGAGTAGGATTTCACAGGCAATTTTGTTGTGAACTTCTCTGAGTTTATCCGCTCGAAGCAGCATTTTCCCACCTGACTTGCAAAACGCTATAATTACAATGCTGCTTTCAAGCCGTGAAGCAACAGATTCACTGTATGCAGAGTCGGTCGCAGGGAGGCGGGGTGATACTATACTCACTCTATGCAGTGTTTAGGAGAAGTGCTGCTCTGGTAGAACTCGTCAGCATCGTAAAACTCATCCTCGCTGGAGGAGTAGGAGAAGTCTGGCACAGAGTGCGAAGGGATGGGGATGTGAGCCGGGGAGGCGACGCCGCTGCTGGGGCCCGACGGGCCACTCCCTGACAAAAAAAAGAAAATTTCCTTTTTATTTTATGCATCTAATAAGGCTTCTTTGTCCATAGAGCATACAGGTCATGGTCAGATGTGCATTATGCTGTTCACCTGGAGCACTCATTTCTGAGCCTGGTCCAGCAGGCTGTGTAAAGTAGCATTAAGCTGCCTTTAATATAGTGACGGCTTCCTCTGCAGAGCATATTGACAGTGCTCTTGAGCATGCAGCCTTCCTCCTTAGTGCTCAGCACAGCATTTTAATACTGCTGCCTCAGCACAGAAGACAAACATGAAGCTCTCTGCTTTCCCTTGCTTTTTGTCCTTTGCTTGTTTATTTACTTTATGCTCATGGGCTCAGCACTCCAGGCAGAAGAACAGTGATAATTAATTATTTAATTTCTTGTAATAGAAGATTCTAAATTTGTCAAAAACCTACAAAAAAAATCAAAAATAAAATTGACTATCAATTTAATGTTAGAATATTAATTTTTTTCTTGTCATAATTAAGAATGCGTAAGTCACATAAATTACTATAATCACAAATGATCTTGTGATTGGCTGCAAGAGTGGAGTGAACTTTAACCTGTGCTGTTGGGAGTTGGGGTCTGCAGACTGCCCATCACTGTGACGACAGGACCGACGGGTAACGTGGAGGGTCGTTGGTCTGATTTACACACCTGAGAAGCGTCTTTGGGAAAAAAAGAGAAAGTAGACGAATTAGCACTGAAGCCTCAAAATGAAGCCAAATCACATTAAAACAGCGTCGCAGGAGGCTGAGAAAATGATCTGAGACGCCGCAGACAGAGGCCTCAGCTGTGAGGGGGATTACACAGTCCATTAACAGACTGAAATTAGAACGGCCTACTTTGCATGGTTCATTTCCACAGCATTTTTAAACACTCTAGTCACAGTCAGCTGACCAAAACAACCACCTCTTTTCTTTTTTTGTTAAATCTTAGTCATGCGACTAAAATTAGTCAATTATTTACTGACCTAAATTACTAAAAACATAATTACTTTGAAGGTCTGGAGGAATCTACTTCAACACAGAACAAGATTGTTAAATTCATTTTCAAAGAGAATTATGACTCAAAAATGAAATATAATCACATAGAAATATGTAATATCCATAATAGATGTCACGCCACTGGACCCTGCTATACATCCCCAACACTAGTATCAATTTACCTTCAAACACTGTATCATTATACATTACATGAATGTATTACATTATATCAATACTGTCATACAAGAACTGGCTTCAGGTTTCATCATCTTGTCTTTAATACTGCAGATTAATATTAGAATATCATGTGTTGTTGAGGGTCAATACTAACTCATTATGGTGTTAATAAAAATTTCCCAAAAAAAGCGTTTGTGAGCAAACACTCATGTCTCTGTGACAACGTTGCATCACCAGCCGGAGGAGGTTAAGGTGTGAACAACAGGGGGAGCTGTTGTCAACCTCTGGATTCGGTGTGTGAGGCATGGGAATGCATGTGTCTGAACACGTATGAGAAATGGTGAGAAGGCTTGTACCTGTGGGTAGTGTGGTCTGTGTTGGCATCGTGGTGTTATCTACAGGAGTGTTCAGAGGGGGCTGGTAGATCCCATCCACTGGGTTGATGGTACTCTGGAGGAAACAAACAAAAGCAACATTGCCATTAACAACAAAAACAGACATTTGCTGCAACAATAGCACACCCACGCCACTGCCTGCTTACTCATCTAAAATGCTGTTTCACAGACATCAAACCTTGAGATTAAAATTCAATATTGCGAAAGAGAGTTGAGCCCCAGTCTTGGCTGATAACCCCAATTTGCAAATGATTGCATTCTGTTTTTCATTATGCTTTACACAGCATCCAGCTTTCATGAACTGTGTTTGTATAAACTGTCTGCAATCATACAGGAAAACACTTATTTTTGACTATCCAGGTATAACTAGAATTGTCTATTTTAACAAGATCTACAACCAAATGTTCCAACATGTTAACCACAATGAAACGCCATTTTCTTCAACATGCAAACCAGATGTCTGTGTAAGCTCTCAGGCAACAACTTCACAGCCTGTGTATAGATCAGTTTAATGGGATACCTACTCCATAACAAGAACAGTGAAATAAAATATCCACCACCCAGCCTGGGAAGATCAATTTCCTGTCACTCCATTTCCTGGAAAGAGTTGTGTTTCCGGGTTTCATTAATCGAATCAATATGAAGCTAACAATACTGCATGAAGTCCAAACACTGGCAGTCGCTTTACATAATAACCAACAGCGCCTCTTGAACTCACTAAAAAGGAGTTAATTAACTCCACTGGGCTGCAGACCAAATCTAACGTGTTTTAACTCTCCAGCTCGTGATTTCCCTGTGGTAAAAACCTGTGGGGACGTTTTTATCTGCAGTGGCCTGCCCTCATCCGTGCCACCTCAACATCATGCAACCATGCATTTGAATACAGGCACAAATGCACGCAGACATAGTGAGTGGCCTGTTGGCTCAGTCTAACGGGGTCACTGTCACTGATGACCCAACTGACAGGAACACTGACAACAACACAAGCTGAAGCTAAACCATATCGACCCTTTATTCCCCAACAACTTACCCTGAGGGCTCTTGGTGGCACTGAAATTAGATCCAGTCAATGTGATGTGTAATATCCTATTACTCAAACTTGACCTGTACTCTGTGATTTTTACAGCTTTTTTTTTTCTGGGCAAGTTTTGATTAAGTCATTTGAGATCAACAGGAACAGGCACGGTGAGTCAGACCATGAACCGACACAAGGCCGTAAGGGTGAAAATACAGTAGCTGGTCTAAAGTTGGACTATACTAGAATACCACAGTGTAAATAAGAGGCCTGCACAATCCCAGAATGCAACACTGAGCATGTTACATAAAAGATAATGACTACAGAGAAGAAGAGCTGTGGTGTGAAAGCATGCTGTTTTTTTCTGAATGGGGAATTTTCATCTAAATATGACTCCATCAACTTGGAAATTACTCCTCGGGATTGTTTTTTTGTGTCCAGATATGTGCTAGATATGTGTGACGAGAGGTCGAAAATGTCACGCAGAGAAGGTTGGTCTGACATCTCAGCTCCATCTATCCTCCAGTTCACACTCTCTCTTATGTTCAAGCTTTCTCCCTCCATTCGTTCCTTTCTACCTCCCGACCGCACTGCCCGATGCTTGCCTAGTCCACGTGCCTCCATGAAAGTAAGACGAGGGCTACTAATTATAGCCAATTACAGAAATACTGGTCTGTCATGGTGAGACCTTGCAAGAAGGAGCCAAAGCAAATGAAAGCAGAGGGAACAGAGTTATAGCTAAAAATGGCTGTAAGCACTGTGTCATGATCGATATACATTTTACTTGTCTTGAGTGTAATACTAATGCAGCAGGTAGCTTTAGTAGCAGAGCAAACCTAAACCAATCACAGCACATAAGTTATTTTGACAGATAAATACTGAACAGGCTTCAGTTTAAATGATTCCTGCACTTTACGGTGCAGTGCTTGACAAGGCCAATCAAACACGCTGCTTGTTTTTCAGAAATGAAGGTCTGCAGCACATCTATCATTTGCTCCACGTGGGCATACAGGCAACGTGTCAGACCTTCTAAAGCTGCAAAGATATCTTTGGCACAAAGCTTATGGCATATAAAAACACGCAGTTAGATGTGTAGACAGAGCTTATGCTGCGCTATTTATACCACATAATACTGTACTTCATGACTGCGAGATTAAGTCAGCTATAAGAGTAATGCAGGCCTACAGTATGAGCTGCACGGCCGCGGTGGGATTCCTGCTTCGAGGACCACACTGGAGGCTTTCTTTGCATTAGTCCATTACCAACAAACAGCTCACATTACATTACCTTCCATTTTCCAGAGAAGGCTGAAAGTTTTTAAATTGATTTTTTACCTTGCAGGGTTTTGTTCATTGTAGGGTGGTCTAAGCTCTCAGTGCACTTGCCCTTCAGTCCTTACTTTTCTGTATCATCCATTTTCCAGTCCTCCTCCCTCCCCCTTTCCTTTCCTTCCCCTCTACACCACCACCATTGGTATAAAAATCTACTTGCACAAAAACTATATAGAGATATGCAATCACAGTTCAGAGCACATACAGCCCATTTTAAATGTTTTTTGTAGCACCAGATTGCTTGATAATGCTGTTGTGAGCCAACTGTTGACAAGAAATTCCATGGTGACGTTCCTGGGATGCTCCACCATTTGACTGACAATTGGTGGCTGCACGCACTGCATTCACAAGCTGTGCTGTCTGGAAGTCAAACAACTGCAAACATGGACGTGTGTGAAAAGGATAACGTATGTTTGGTGGTTGTTCCACTTTTACTGTTTGGCAGCCCAATTTCTGACCACAGATGTCAGAATTTCCTTCAACAAGAGAAGTCCTTGCTTACAACTGCGTCACCACATGACAGCAATGCGACTTCAAATAAAGAAGACTGCATGTTTACTGTGATGCAACCTAATCATTAGAATTATCAATCCAATGCATGATTTAACACTTCAAGCTGATATGCACAATATACCTAAGAGGAAGTGCATGTGATTGGCAGATAAAACATGTAAAAACCTCCTGTTATGGCCTTTGACATGAAGACAGGACACCTGCAGAGCCAGTAAAGTGCTCCCTGGATGACTTTAGTGCTTTATGGTTCAATAAGCAGGCAGTGTGCACACAATAAATCGATGGTGAATTAGCTTGTGGGTGAAGTGCAACATTCTCTCATATAAATGCATGCAAACACATATGTGTAGTACAATCTATGCATACATATATAATCTATGCATTTTCTGTATAAAGTTTGCACATACACACACACACACACACACACACACACACACACACACACACACATACATTTTGTATCTTGATGAAGAAAAGAATAGTTCCCAACCACTGCTGAAAGATTTCAATCAGGAAATTATCAACTTAATCAGCAGGATAGTGGTGGCAGACATGAGGGTAAGAGCTAGAGAAAGTCCTTATCTCCAAATTAGACGGCATGCACTACAGAGATCTGATTCATCTGGTTTTCTACAGAGGAGAGTTAATTAAGCAAGAAAAGAAAGTTAGCAGTTTGTTGATTTTTATTTTTTCATGGACGGAGAATGTCAAACTTACTATAAGTCCGTTTGCGTGTTGCTGTTCGTTACTTTGGTCCTTAAAATTTTGAGAAGACAATGTTAGACTACTTGTGTAGAAAGAGTCATTTCATAAAGCATCCCGAGCATCTGCGGTGCGGAAAGCAATGAGATCCATCCGGCTCATCACATGGTGCTTTAAATATAGTGCCACATGCAGTAATCTTTTCATCACATGGTAAAACCCTCATTTCTGTCACTATCAATAAGAACAGGATTGCTCAATCTGTAAAAGTAGCCTACATCTTTCCTCAAATCTTATTTGTGAGTAAAAGAGTCAGCTAACAAACACATGAAGCAGCAATGATTGCTCCACTTCCTTTAAAAGGGCTGAATGGAACATGTGATGAAACGAGTACTGGGCTACACCCTCACTAACCACCGGCCCAGATAGCAACTGTAAGCAGGGAACTACCCAAGAGACACACAGCAACAGGTAACACACAGTGCACACACTGATGTGGGCTCACAAGAACAATGATTATGGCGATGTGGCAGACCAAACTACAGAGAGACGAATCAAACTGTGCTGGCATTGTGTTTACCTTGGCGATTTGCAGCAGTACAATACAGTGCTTGATGGACTCTACCATGCTCTGAAAGAAAAAGACAAAAGGACTTCAATAACTAGGAACTCAACTCAAAGACAGGAAGGAAAATGATTTAAGTTCCTACTTACACAAGTCGTCTCTTTCAAATTTTCAATTTTCTGCAAAAAAGAAAAGAAAAAAAAACAGGCTGTAAAATACAACAGTAATTTTAAAAACAAATGCTCAAAGTTGGAAATCTGAGGCGCTGATGCAACTGGTTGAACAGGAAATAAAGCTGATGGAAAACATTGTATAATGTAATAGTGGCAAACGGCTTTTTTGTTCTTTGGAAATCTACAAGGCTTATTTCCCACACTGAGGAGGTTGGTGAAGTCAGAGTGACAAACAATTCAAAATGACCAAAAGCCAGCATTAATCTCAGGGAGGAAGTGAATCACACAGCTGCTGGGAAACAACAGAGACACCCTGAAACTGAACTGCTTCCTCCAACAACACCTCATACCTCGACAAGATCATTTATTTAAAATAGAATTTGCTTTTGTGGCCTAAATGATCTTAAAAAAATAGAAAAAAAGGCTACTTTAATATTAACCCAAAAACAATTATGATCTATACTAATAGTATATTGACTAACAATGGCCCCTCAGTTACCTTTGTCTTTACTTTTTTAATACACAAGCATGGCCTCTTGTTCATCAGCGAGTGCAGAAACCTTCAATGTGCCATATCCAGCTGAAGAGGTAACTGTGTCCGTCTGCTGGAGTGGCAACTATTATTATAATAAGAAACTATTTTGATAATCCATTAATAATTGCAGTTATTTATCCAGCATGTATGCAAACCTCTGATTTCATCTTCTCAAATGTGAGGATTTGCTGCTTTTCTCTGTTTTATATCATTAAAGATGAATATTTTTCGGTTTAAGACAACTGACAGGGCAAAAAGGACAAGAATTACAAATGGGCATTTTTGACTATGTTGTGACACTGTGCACACAAAAAACAATTATTTGAAAACAGAATTTGCACATGAATTGATAATGGAAGTAATAATAAGTTGCAGCCGTACAGTCTCTGATCAGAAGTCTGGCCTGTCAGTCAGGTGAGGACAATCTCTGGTGCAGCTTCTTCTGGCTTTTTTCAGTAGGTCAGTCTCAAATAGGTATGCACACTGTCACAGTGTAATGAAATTATGAATTATGATATGGAACATTTTGCTTACTTTTCAAATATACAGACAAATTGTTAAATCGCATTCTCAATACAAATGCTGAGATCAGACTCATAATGTAAGATCAGCTTTGAAACTGGCAGCTTCAGACTGACGAGTGACAGCTATCACATGTCTGCACCACACTGACAGCTGTCCTTTTCCTTCCCAGGCACCGTGTGGGAGCCTGCTGCCCCTGCTGTTAGCCTCGGCCCTAATGACGGAGAGGACGGCGGCCAGAGTGCTAACGCACAAGGACACAGCAGCGCTGCAGGTACTTACTCTGCGTGATTCATCCTCTTTGCAGTCCTTGATCTTCTCATCAAACAGCTGTGTGAGAGTGACAGCGAACAAGAGACAAAAAAGACAAAGAGAGGCGGAATATGAGCTAAGATGGGAACACTGTCAGATGAGAAATGAAATGATCAGATCTTTACAGATGACGTGGCTTGAGATAATGTGGTGGCAAGAAGTGAGCACTTCTCACCAAGCAAGGACACTTGCAGTGTTTTCATTAAGGTACTCTGCTGAGACAATGTGCTGCTGCCTCTTTAAATACATGGTTTTCTGCTTCATCATTGTGCTACCGCGAATCGGATTTTTAATAACTTCTGCTTTGCTAAAGACTGATTTGATGAGCAAACGAAAAGAAGAGACAGATTAAGGGGAAGGTCATGACACAGATTCAAATGCCATATGATAAATCTACAGATTTGGGGAAATTTTAGGTTGCAATTTGAATAAATTATTAGATTTTTGTGTGACAGTTCCTTCAAATGGACTTCATTACCTCTGGATGTTTAGCCAAATGAGTCAAACTGACAGGCAGAAAAATCCTAAATTTCTAAAAATCGACAAGAAAGTGTAAAACATTCCTGATGAAGTGATATTGTTGGGTAAGTGTTGCTCCGGTGAGTCCTACCTTTAACTGGTCAATCAGAATCTGTAGGTAGGCGTCAGCTTCAGCGAGCTTCTTGTCAAAGTCTTGAACACTTGGAACAAATCCTGTCTCAGCCTCCTGATGAAGGTGGAGAAATAAACACAGCTCAGCATTAGTGCAGGCCTAACCCAGTCCATGTCAAATGCCATGCAAGTATTTGCATAGTCTAAGTAAATTACACAGCTACTATCAATAATATAAGCCAAGTATTCACATATTATCCATTCATTAAAAAAGAGCTTGTCTCTGTCACCTCCTGGCCAGGTGAGCTTTGTAAACTGTTACACAAAATGGTGGATAGAAACATCAACAGTTCAGGAGAATCTTCCAGCAGCGTACTGTAGTGGGGGAGATATGAGCACTATTGTTTAAAGGCTAGCCTACATAAAAGGCCAGCAGGTCTGTCTGCCTGCCTGACTGGAGGCCAGCGAATTTCAGGCTTCAACAAAACTGAATCAAGGAACTCCACGCTGGAGAGAATTTAGCTAGTGACAGACAAGCATGTGTGTAACTGGGCCGAGGTGCACTTAGATTCATTGTTTCTTAATTAGCTTACCTCAATAGCCCCATCAGAATCAGACGCACAGACTCCACACACACAGAAAACTCAGGCACAGACAATTTCATTACATAATGTCCATTAAAAGGTAATTACTAGACTATTGGCAGGACAGCCGTGACCAGGCATCTGTCTCTATCTATCTGAGCTCAACCAGGCAAGGACAATCCAGCTGGCCGTGACATAAAAACAAAATCAGGAAAATGAGCAAATAAATGTACACACAGACGAGACTTCTTTTAAAAAAAGAAAAATCACTGCGCATTTAATGCTGGAGCCTATCAATAGCAAGGGCACTCAGCACCAGTGACAACACAATAGCCCCCGAACGTCAAGTCAGACGAATCAGTGAGATGACTAACACAGCGTGTGTCAGTGCAATTTGCTGCTCCACAGCAGCTGCTCTGACATGGAACAACACCTCTGACATGACAAAGCAGAGCAAGCAAGAGTAAAACTGATAATGACAAACAGAGGCCCCATTAGTAAATCAAGCTCTTATCAAACCGTGCTGGCTGCTACTGCTGCTTTGGATTTGCTGCGTTGTATCCTCCCCGTGCGTCCTGAGTCTGTGGGGTCTTTTCTTCCTGCTACAGACAATCTCACAGGAACGTGAAGAAACGCCATTAACGACCCAACGCTGAATGCTATTGGCAGCTGCCCTGGCCTGAGACCTGCTAAAGTTTAAACTGTAAAAACATACTCGCTTTATAGAGAACAAAGTCTGAGTTAAATCAGCAGCCATGAAGCCTGCAGTTAACTTGCCAAACTTCCTCAAAAGGATCAAAGGTGCTTTAACTGCTTCTTTGACTGCAAAATATAGCTGGCCACACGAGGGCCTGAGCAAAAATCAAAAACCGTTTTGATTCAGATCCGAATGTCGAGGTACTCTATCAATGTGTGTACACATACTTATATGTAGGCGGTGTTTCCACTGCAATCAACTTGCCCTGTCTGCCTCCTCACACTGCACTGAGAAAAGAGTTGCTATCCTTCATGTTTACTTGAAGCTGTCCAAAAAAATAAAAATGAAAATAACCACTGCCTTATTTTTAGGCTTAGTCTTCACAAAGACTACCATTGTGAATGTTACAATCTTAAAAGCCTCAAACTTAATAGTGAAGCGTTGCCATTTATTTTGCCATTCAACCTCCAGATATAAATAACAGAAGTTACATAAACACCTTTCAACATAATGCAACTGAATACAACGGCCAAAACTAAAAAGAAATTATTTAAAACCTTATATGCACCTAAAAGGTAGTATCTACTACAGGGGTTGCATATTTGACTGCATTCACTTGTAAAGGTGTTGTACCATAACTGGCCATGTTTACATTATAGGCCTAAATATGAAGCTGGCATGGTGAACAAAACAGGACAGAAAAATAAGACAGAGCCCCTATTATTACACAGCGAACAATACCTCATGTTTTGTCAACACACATAATGGAGGGGAAGTGTTTTTTTTTAACAGGCGGAGCAGATAAGTTTGGAAGCCGAGGGCCAGACACAGGTAGTTGGTTTTATAAACAGCCACTGTACCAACACGTCATGGTGCTCACTTCGTCACTGTTCCTGAAATATTCCCAGACGTCTGCGTCTCCACTCCCACTCATTCCCACCACTTAGGCCCTGCGTCCTTCTGTGTGCATGTCTGTGACTGTGACATAGTGGGAATATTTTAGGCCAGCCTGCAAAGTCTCACACATAAACACTCAGAAACCCACCCAACCACCCCGGACTCTACAAACAACACTGCCCTCACGCCCTCCCCCCTCCCTCCCGTTTCTATTTGTCTTTTCGCACAGTGTGACCCACTTTAAAATGCTGCTGCCCCGGCAGCGCACTGCAGCCATTAAAGTTCTCCTTGCTATGGTGCAGTGGCGTTTGCATTTGTGTGTGTTTACTTACTGAGTGGCTTGCTCCAATGGACATGCTGCGTTAAACCTTGTACATCTCTCCCATCAGGCTATTTAGAGTGACACAAGATCGTTTTCTGCTTTCTCTGCCTCCGTTACTCTGTTTTGATTCCCTACAACAACAAACCACCAGCTCTGGTGAAGTTAGCGTTCTTTCTCCCTCCTCCCTCCTCCAAACAGAAAACAATCTCCTCCGCTTGCTCTCCACTGCAGTCTGCCAATATAAACCACAGCAGCCTTCAGACTGTGAGTTAGCAGTGCAGCCAGCCTGGCTACAGTATATCCTTCAGCAGCGGTTATCAGCTGAGCTTTTGGTATGAAGGCAGACAGAGCTGAGTTAATCCAGGACCCTCCCCTGGCAGGAAAGGCACACTTCCTCTCACGCAGGCAGAAGAGAAAACACACAAAGCAGCAGCAAGTGCTGACAGGGACAAGCATTAACAGCCACTCTGATTGGCTGAGGCAGCAGAGGCAGATGTTTGGTTAATCAAGCAAGCATGTCTCGGATTGGCTTCTGCCGGGTCACATGATGCTATGACAGCAGTACGCTACCGCTGCATAAGTGTGTGTATGTGTGTGCATGCCGAGCAAGCAGGCACACGTAGCACACCAGAAGGATTTGCCACAGAGGGAGGGAAGGCAGAGAAAAGGGGGGGGGGGGGGGGATAGCAAATAAAAAGGTTGGTCATGAGGGTAAGAAGGAGGAGGAGGAGGAGGTGGAAAGAGTTATATGTGGATGATGATGAGGGGAGAAGGAGGAAGGTTTGGTTCAGGGAAGGAGAGCAGGAAATAAGGTTGGCCAGAGAAACAACTGAAGGGCAGAACACGCAGGAAAAAGAACTGGCTGAGACACACTCAGTCTCAACAATCATAAAAAACAGAGACAGAAAATACAGCGACAGAAGAGTCTGCCAGCAGGTCAGCAGTAAATCCAACAGGGACAAAGTCTTTCCATAAAGCTAAGCCTGGACCTGACACCAGCACACCATGTCATAACATCTTCCATTTATGATGGCATTACTTTCTCCATTATTTCCATATGTGCTGACAAGACTAATCACAGACTCTCAATGAAAAAAAAAAAGAACCGAGGTGCATCATATGGGTGTTGTGATGCAGCACAGTAGATAACTGACTGAGTATGCAAATATGTGGAATCTGAGGTTCAATAAAAAACCCACAATGAAAGCACTGATATCTCGGTAACATATTCTCCTTCACTTCAGGGTTTCAAAATTTGTTCATCAGTCCTCTTTTTGACGATACCTATACCAGGTGTACTCTTCAGGTATTACCAAGTATAGCATGTTTGCTTAGGTAACATGCATGCTAATAAGCATTAGCAGAAGAACAAACATTAAGAAGGCCCATGGCAAAACGACCTTTTCTTGCAACATAGCGGATGGAAACAGGAACACACACAAACACACGTACAAGCAAGTGCAAGGTTACATACTCGGAGTTGGAGGGTGTGACGAAGGATAGTTCCCTCTAAGGCGTGGATCCACTTCTCCCGTTCGTCTGCATCTCGGGCTGAGGGCAGAGACACACCCAGTGAGCCACATTTTCCATACAGACACCATCAGCAGCCATCACACTCATGTTACACACTAATGGCACCAAGACACAACACTGAGATGAAATGAGTACTGGTGATGCAGGGATGACACCGTGGGTTCATTGAGAAATTTGCTTTTTACCTTAATTCCTTAATTCCGTCGGACCTCCTGTTCAGGGCTGAAGAATCTACTCATGGGTATATGCAGTTTCCCAAATAAGTATAACCCATTTTATATATAAGAGAGACGGACAGCTTGATTTACAGCTGAAGTAAACAGCACAGATCAAAAAACAAAATGGAAGAATAAAATCAAATAAGACAATAAAAGAAGCAGATTTAGTGGAGAACATAATAACTTCCTGGCTGAAAATCAAATGCAGAGAGATGCCTGGAGATTTCATATGGCAGATACTCATAAATTTCCTCAAAAGGAAAAGTTCAGCATTTCGTGAAATGTGATCACTCACTTTCTGTCTTAGATAAGAAGACTGATATCACTCTCATATCTGTCCATTAAACATGAAGCTACACACAGTAGCCGTTTGGTTAGCTTAGCTAAGCTTAGCAAGGAGACTGGAACCATGAGGAGGCAGTCACAGTTTAAGGGATAGAAAAAAACATTTTTTAACAGGGGTTATGAGTCAGATTATTACTGTGCCAGCCAAGAAACAGTCCAGCACAAAACCCAGGACAGAGTTCAACTAACTGTTTGGCCCTTCTTTCAGTCTTTATGATGATCAAAGAATGGTTTCCTGACTGTAGCCTCATATTTACTACACAGACAAGACATGAGAAAGGTATCAGTCTTCTCTACGATAAGCAAGAAAATGTCAAACTATTCCTTAAAAGTGTGGTAATAAGCAAGGCTACTTGGGATTGTGCCTAAATAGCAGCTTAGCATGTAGCAGCTGTTTAGCTGTGCTACTGTACTAAACAAATACATGATCAGAGAATCTCTCAGTGATGCTAGGTAGGGATGTCCCTAAATATAGTGAAACATGTATTTAATGAGTCAGGCGGTATCTGAGCACACACATAAAACACTCAGAATCTGACCAAGCACTCACATTTTTAATGGGTGGAAGAAGCTTTGATACTCAGGCCTATGTAAGATAGAGATGTGTGAGTCCATACCAGAAGAATCAATACTTAAAATGAGGAGTTAATGCTCCTTCAGAGTGGTGAGGCACTATGGATTCATGCCTGGTCGTTTCACAAGGAGGATTTGGGTCTGGGTGTGAAATTAAGCTAGGCAAGGCTGCACCCTCAGAGCAAAGACACAGAACAAACACACTGCCAGTGACATTAAACAGAGACCCAATACAGGCCCTGACACACACACACACACACACACACACACACACACACACACACACACACACACACACANACACACACACACACACACACACACACACACACACACACACACACACAGAGCAAAGTGCCGGTGGCCAATGCAGAAAGAACATATTTTGTCATCAACACAACACGCAGCCAGTCCATCCAGGTCAGGTTGAAGCCCGTGTGCAAGTGTCATATTCACAGACTGTATTTCAGAGCATTGAGGATTTTCGGTTCTTGCATGGAAAGAAGCTTTATTTCTGTTTTACTGTGCATGTGGACGATGACCACCGAAGTCAAAAAACAACTATAACTCTAAAAGCTGTGAAGGATATATGCCATCAAATTAGCTTGCAAACTATATTCCTGTGTAAGAGTCATTTTTCACTGAGCTGGAAACAAGACAGCACAGCAGATGAATGGCTGTGCTAGCACAGAGGCTGAGCAGCGCTACAGCAGAAAAGCTTTTAAAGACATTAAAAGGCAGCCGAGGCTCAGGTCCATCCACTCAGACAGCGCCTCACTGCCCTCTCACTTTTCCCTTAGCCAAACAGACTCTCCAGAGGAACAGATTACTGAAGCTAATGTTGTTTAGCTCTATTCATGACACAGGAGAGGTGGTGGCAGGGTCACTAAAGCAAAACAAATACTGTGACTGCATGAACTGTGCCACAAGTCCAGTATTTGTCTCTGTAAATTTTGTAGTTAGTGGTTGACAAGCTCACACCATGATTTATATTCCCACATAGGTAGGAGCAGTTAATCAAGTTAATAATTATTCAATGTCATCCTGTCAGTTAACTAGTAGGCCAGTCACATGACAACAAGCCGCAAGCCACTGGCTGTTATCATGAAACTCCTGTCTTAATCCGCAGAGTCACATATTCAAACAACCTGGGAGTTAATGTTCCTTTAAATATTTACTTGTCTGGATGTAGAAAAGGGGCCAGGAGGACAAGTCAAAGGTAGAGGAATGGACAAGATAAGATGTAATAAGGGTACGATTTATAACTTTCTAGCCACAGTGTCGCACAGCAGGTATCATGCTACCTGGTGAGTGTTACTCAGAAGAAACAGACCCAGGAGACAGTGAGAATGGTTTTCTGTGGGTTAAAGAGATCTAGAATATGTGTTATGTTTCAGTCATTTTCTCTATTGTGAGATAAGAAATGAGAGGATTTTCCTCATTTTTTTCAGTGAAAATACTGTCTTGTCCTTTACAGTGAAAAGGGTTTAAAGGGCTCATTATGTGCTGATTTGCAACAATTAAGAGCAAAAGGAGCAAAAGTCTGAATGTCAGCAAGTTCTTTTTTCCTCCTTTAACTGTACACACCTGACGTTAACAACATCTTGAGCTTTATGATGCTGTTTCAACCCTGGAAGAGCCTAACACAGTCTCTCAGCGTAGCTGCTGACAAAGGTGTGCTGACTAAACCCATATTACTGCAGGCTCTGATCCTTCTCTGTTCAAAGAAAGCAGAGAGGCACAGCACAGCTATTAGAAGCACATACAGGAGGTGCTGTAGCTCACACCGCTAAACTCCAACCTATCCACCCACCCACGCTTTCCTTATAATTACATACAGACCCCAGCAGATATTAGATCAAGGCCCATGATAGACACAAACGTACAGAGTGCAAATAACCCCACAGTTGCAAACTGAAATAGCTGAAAATAATACTTGAACACTGATGCCAAACAAAACACAGAGGTTCAACATACTGCAGTTCAGCAGGCTGCAGCCAGTAGACATTGACAGTGGAGGTCACCTCATGGGAAATAGATACCATACATTTGCGATAGAGTCTGCGTTGATATCCTTTTTTTCACCTTACAACCGCTCTCACCACCACTCAACAGCAAAACATCTGATATGGATGACATGATGGGTAGATACCAAGAGGAAAACCAACTAACTTCTTAAAACATACATGGCAAAGGTTATCTGAATCAAACATTATCTGTGTGACGGACCAAACTAACAGTGTGGACTATAAGTACATCATCACAAAAAGAACATTTGAAAAAGAATCGAAGCCGTTACTTTACGTGACAACTTGACATACCTTACAAAAAAAACCAAATACATGTCCATGTTTTTGAACCAGGACTGTCTCACTGAATTGTAATGATCCATTTGCCGAGTCAGTAAAAACATATGCCTGAATTCTTTCTCAAAGGTGTTTACCTATATATTTTTTTTTACTATAAAGCAAGTAACTCTGTGATCAGTTGATCTAAGAATATGTCACTTCATACTCCTGCTAAAGAAGTCACATAATTAAAATACTGTGGCCCTCTTTTAAATTAATTTGACATGTACATGCCTGAAAACCTTTGTCTGTTTTTCACCTATTTGTTAATCATTAATTCTGTTTCCTTAGCAGGTTATTAACCAGACAACCATTTTCTGCTCCACTGCCGCCTGATTATATGTGCCTCCAGATACTCCTCTGTCTCTGACTTACATCTTGCTGGCTGTGTTAGAAAATCAACTCCAGTTTGGGAATTAAATGCACATATATGAGACTACTGGTCATGAGTCACCTCCACTGCAGGAAACATCATCATCATCAGTAAAAAAGACAGATGTTGCCAATCTCTCTCTCAATCCAGCATGTACAATTACCACACACACAGACAGATATCACACCCAGACAAACAGACAAATTAACACACTAAGCTAACAGCACCGGTGATGTATTGCTAACGCAAGGATTCTCCTCCCATCTCAGTGATCAGGGCGTCCTATTGCAAAGATTTCCCTTCACAATGCTCAGCCTCTCGCATAATGTTGTTCCTCCTTTCTCCAAAGGGTCCCCGTGAATTATTCATCCCTCCCCTCTTCTTTCTCCTCCTGCCATCATCAGACAAGCTGATGAAATGTTTCAGTGTATGCACCAGCAGGGAGGACACAGGGTCTGATGCTCAGGACTACAACCTGTCAATAAAGTGGTAGCTACCCAAATGCAGAGCAAAGAAAATGCACATGAATGTATGAATAGCCATTTACTACTTTGCTCAGGTAATCAATGATTTAGCTCAAACTGTGTGGCAAAAATGTAAAATTAGCACATCATCATTTTGCTTTGGATTGACTGAGTCATGTGTGACTGACTTCGTTAGGCATATGTTCTCAAGAGCATGTACTTGGGAACATCGTCGTAATGAAATACACAAGGGCAGATGGAAGCCTGAAAGAATTCAGTGGTGAAAAATGATGACCACAGTGGGACATTTAAAAAAGGGATGAGAGGAGAGAGTGCAGGTGATATCAAGGGGAGGGAGGACTCTGGAGACACAGGAGAGAGTATGAGGGGGAGGTCTCTCATCCTGGACTGATGCTTCGGGTTGTGGGGGGGCCCTGACAAAGAGGGTGGAGAAGGCGAGAGATTGATAGCTACTGTAGATAAGAGGCGAGTGAGAGCATAGAGGGGAAAAGAGGAAAAACGGGAAGCTAAAGGCTCTCCGGCAACTCTGATGCACCGCCGGGGGAGAGGGGCTGATGAATAATGGATGCCTCTCTAAATAGAAAGACAGTAGAGAGCTGCACTCCAGGCTAACACAGTGGCCAGTTCGCTCGGAACTACACTTTAACCTGTGAGCTGGACCGTCCCGTACGAGGACGTGGTCAATCCTGGCATTATCATTATTTTATCTACACCGTAACATGAACAACACTTTGATAGCGAGCTTTTGTGCGTCAGTCATTGGGTATTTGGTATCAGTCTATAGTACCTTTCTTTTACTCTTAGCAGTGATTTTCATCTTTCACACAGTCCATATCTTATACACGCCCCAGCCCATACATATTGGCACACAGGCATATATATATATAGACAGACGCTATTAGATGCTGCTGTGAATCCTGGGAGACTGACTGCATAACATGCTCAGAGCAGGATCATTTTACAGCAACAGAAAAATCTCCTCCTGCCCAACATCCTGTGTGTCTCTTGATATCCAAGCTAGCAGCTGATGTGTCCAGAATCTCATGTTCAGCACTCATTTAGTGTTAATTTTCTGGCTGTTGCTGCAGTGATACATGAGATACATGACTCCTCTGGGTGTCTGGAGAGCAGATGTGTCTTACATGTCACTGTTTTCTCTCCAACAAAAGGATGATCATGGAGGGGTGCAATGTGCTGCAAAGATTCAGACTGTCTTGGGGGGGGATGTGATGCTTTTAAAGATAACTTATTTCCACGCTGAATTTCCTGCTTAACTGCATTAATGAAGGTTTTTGAAATGTGCTTTTAAATTTGGACTCATGACATTAGACTGAGAATATGATTTGGATACATTACTGCCGTTCTCCTGTCCTCTGATGCCTGAGGTAATTCAGATAATATCCACCGACTACTGAACATACAGAACTGAAAAAACAAAAAAAAACAAAACACTATAGAAATCAAATTACTCCAACTTCATCTAACTGGGGCATTAAAGCCGATGCCAAAGACTCAGATTAACTGTGGTACAGAAAGTTCCAGAACAAATTGGGAACATGACATTCAGCTCTTGTTCACTGACAAACACATCTCTTTAAAAATATATGTATCATTATTCCCATTCCTGACAGAAAAGACTACGATTATATCATTTTGAAGCCAAACCACTAAGACAACCAAACAACAAACATCCTTTTCTAAATAACACACATAGTCTGTGCAAACAGGCTCAGGATGCCACACACACTTGTCTCTTAATCATTTCTCACAGCCGACAGCCACAAAACAATCTACATCACGCTGCTCTGAACTGTCCTTGAACCTTGATAACAAACCAGTGCACCGGAACGCTACAGAACCTACTGCTCCACCCTAGCTGTACATCTCAGAAGACAAACAAACAACGCCTCCTCTCGATCCTCCTGCCCGGGACTGGCATGCATGCGGAGCGTGAGACGTGCACGGTTTTCTCCTTACCCTTCCGTTTGTAGAACCACAGCATACAGCTTCGGAACACAGACATGGGAGAGGGCATGGAGGAGGTGAGAGGGGTGGGGGGCCCATGGACTGTGGCTGGTGACCCTCAAGAAGGAGGTGAAGGGGGGTGCTGGTGGTGAGGAGTGGGGGGGTTTGGTGTTGGCAGGGGGGAAAAATGGACAGATGGAAGGACAGAGATGAAGGAAAGGTGGAGGTGGTTAGTTAAAGACCTGGTGGAGTGATAGAATAAAAAAAGAGTGTCTGCAGTGTACTGGACAGCTCCCTGTCAAAAAGAGGGAAGGGTTCACAGGACAGGAGGGGGGCGATGCTGGAGCTGGGAGCCAATCCTGTCCCTATGTAGTGACTGGTTGGTAGACAGCGAGCGGCAGCAGCAGAGTAGCGAAGGGTGAACAGCGGCAGCAACCAGAAGAGACCTGAGCTCAGCTTCCAACTCAGCAGTATTCCCTTATTATTCCCAGAGGCTCAACTGCAGAGACACACAAGCAGCAATCTTCCTCCTCAGCCACAGTCGGGAGGACGAGGGAAAAAAAAAAAAAAGCCTTACTTGCTTGTTCTGTTCCAGAGGAATCTGTCTAGCTTGCAGTGGAACAAATCTACAGAAATACATGTCAGTCCAACTTCACAGAGCTGGGAAAGGTTCCACGGGGAGGGAGAAAAAGCTCAGATGCATACAGCACGCTTTGACATTGTGTAGATGTCTGTGTGCATGTGTTTCCTGGCATTAGTGCAGACCGATCCAAGTCTTTAAAAGGCGGGGAGAGAGAGAGTGAGGGAGAGAGAGAGTGAGAGCGAGAGAGAGACAGAGAGAGAGAGAGAGAGAGAGAGAGAGAAAGAGACAGAGAGACGGAGAGAGATTGAAGAGCAGGGATGGATGCAAAAGAGATAATGCACAGAGAAAGGACACTGATGACGGCAACACAGAGGAGGGGGCACAAAGAGAACTACAGAGGGGGACATCTCACCTTGGAAATGGAAAGTCTTCTGGTCCACAGTGATGGTGAATGTGCTGTCGTCCTCGTCATCGATGCCGATCACAGCTCCCTGGGCAAACAGAGAGACAGAGAGAGGCAGGCAGTAAGACAGTGGAACACATCATACTCCACTTTCATTTCTATCCTGATGGCCTCCCCTTGCTCCAGCAGCCCCTGACCAGCTCGCTTTTGTTTATTACCCTTGGTCTCTCTCAGTGCCTCACTCTCTCCTCTTCAAAAGCTCCTCTTGCCTTATCAACTCCTTCACACAATCACTGTGTGTTTCTCTCCAACACACAAATCCGAGTGCAGCCTTTTGGAACATGGGAGAGAAAAAGGGAGGGGAGGAGGAGGTGGGATTTGGGAGAGCGAAGGAGGGGAAAGGCAGGGAAGGGTGGAGAGAAACAGACACCGGGGACCAGCCGCTAGCAGTCAACAGGAGAAAAAGGACTGCAGAGAGACGGCCTGTCGGCTAGCTGGGACATTCGCTCCTAGCAACAGACAGGGTGTGTGACTCATATAGCAAAGTGCAAATAATAAAAACAACTGCAAGGTGTGAACAAATTAATATTAACAGCTGTAAGAAATTTTGCACTTTGGTTTTATCATATAGATTTTGATAGACGCCTCGCACCACGAAGCAATAACGATAACAAGCAAGGCAGTCAGTTACTTCAAAAAACTCACAGAAATACCAACAAGAGGTTTGGTATACACAGTATCTTGATGTGTCTTATATTAATGAGGCTTAACAACTTAATAACATAAGATCTAATTCTCAGAGGTAATGTCATGCTTAGCTCTTAAAGGAAAGCCCCTATTAACACATGCAAGTTGGTCTCTAGTTAGCTGAGAATGAAATGTTGACTGAGGGACTACTGGTCTACTCTCTTTGTAAATCTTTCGACACTGGGCATACAAAGAGGCTCGGTCTCAAGGGCTCAGTATGTCATGAATTAACATAATGATTGTCTTGAAATGTGGAAGGAGTAGAACAGTCCTTCACAGGTGTCACTACTGCAGAGGGATACACACACACACACACACACACACACACACACACACACACACAGACACACACACATATATATATATATAATATAGTATCTCTGCCTTGATCTCTCTCATCTGGTTGGAAACAGTACTTTAAACTGCTAATACGGCGAACTGTTCTCCTTATAAGTTACTGTAAAGTGTGTCCGTGTCACAAAAACAGACACACAAATGTAATGATTCAGTGAAAGCTGCTGGAGTGGACTGCACTATTTTCTACAGATGTTATTTTTGTAATTTTGGACATCGGAAAACTTTTACTTTAAAGATGTTGCATAATTTGACTATAAAAAACTTTGTTGCCTTGTGGCACTTTAAAATAGTCCAATAACAACCAGTTTAACTCTACATTAGAGGCTACACTGTTATTTCAAACAAGACTGGGCATGCCTGGGAGCCAGTGGGAAAAACACAGTCAGCTCAGAGTTTGATATAATATACAATAGAGGGATCAGGGTTGGACATGAGCAAGGTTTTTTTTTAACTGAAAACAGACGGGGTTATTCTTTTTCTTTTTAAAATATAGAATTTGCAATTTACATATCAGAAGTTTAAAAATGTTTTAATTTTGGAGTTTGTTTATGTTTCATATTCATCTTTTTTCTTCTGTTGATCACTGTCATGAATCCAAATTACACCCAAAGTTATAAAAAATAACATGAAATTAATACTTTCAATTGCCATTCTAGTTGACAGGATTTAATTAATTTAATATTGATTACATTTTCAGCTCCATGATGCATATCGTCAAATTACTGCAGCAAAAAAACAAACAAAAAGTGTCACATTGATTCACCCCTAACCGAAGCCTCTGGCTCATGACTGTCCACAAATGACACCGAATCCTCTTTTAAGGTAGTTTCAGGGGATACTTCCTCTCTCAGTGTGATCTAAGGAAACATTTTCAGGGAGCTTGTCGATGCTTTTTTGTCATAAAAACAGATGTGATGGCATGGCTTTTCCCACCACTTCTGTAAACGCTCATGAGATACTTCACCTCCATGACAGATAACACGAGGTGCTCAATATGTGGCTGACAGGGTTTGGCCGGGCAGGTACAGGTTCTGGTGTGGGAATGCTGCCAGGGGTCTTCAAGTTAACAATGTGTAAACTTTGGGAATTTGGATGAGGAAGAAAAGCCCAACCTTGCTTTGCCTTTTACAAAAGATCGAGGACAGACTAAAAGGATAAGCAGTAAAGACCTCAGGGAGGCGTCATAATGAAATTCCATTCATCTGGCTCACATCATGACTGACTCATTAACGAAGGAGAAACAAATGTTATCCTGAGTGCTAAGCTGATGTATGTAATCCCACTTTTTAAGTCTGGCCCTCTGTTGACTTGTTTCGGGACAAATACAACACCCTATATTTTTGAGAAATTAGAGCTCATTGTTTCAGTACTCAGGCTTAGTCCCTTGAAAACCCAATGCTTCTTCAAAGACATAGTAAAATAGATACATAGGACCACTGCTGCCATCTAGTGGACACTGCTGAACACTGACAACACACTGTAAAAACAAACATGATTTGAGCTTTTTCTTTCTTTACCCTTACAAATACTTTACTCCTCTTTATTGGATTACTTAACCCGTTAACGTTTAAGGATGAAACTTTGACCTTATTTGAAACCATCATCTACTTTCCAGAAAAGGGCTGCCCCTTTGAACATAGGAATAACACAAACAGTCTAAACAACAGAACGTAAACAAAAGTAGACCTCCATTAGTAGGTGGGACTCTTGCCCCTCCACAGTGACCCCGTTAGAAGGTAGTGGGTAAAGCCTCCCTTTAAGAGAGGGCCCAAAACTAGAAATGGTTACTGAGTTCCTCAACACCATTCTATGAGTCCAGCGTAACATAATTAATCCTTAATAGTCCTTCACTCCCTAACATATATGTAAGATATGGCCACACAATATATTTATACAAACGTCTGTACCAATGTCTGACTAATAAATTCACCCTACCGGATCACGTAAATTATATCCCAGAGTCAGTGGTTCCTGGGGCAAACACCTTTGCTTCAAAAGACAGTAAAGAAAAAGTGGAGCAATAGAGCTGTGGATATGCCTGCAGGAAACTGCAACCATCTTTTGGACTAGGCCAACAAATCATTCAGTTAGCGTATCAGATGAAAACTACATACTACATACTGCACTATAGAGGATACACTAGTGCACCAGCCTTTTCTGGTTCAGAAGGATCGCATTGCTGAAGCAAATCTCATCAGAAAGTCATACATGTGTTGTACTGCACTCGAGGCAGCAATGCCATGAACATGTGGAAACAGCAAACAGCTGGTAAAAGCAAGTGCTTAGCTCAGCCAGGCATGAAGAGTATGTGTCTAATTTATCAAAGACAGCTGTCAGGAATAGGATGGCCTTAATCCTTAGAATCTTACCCTGAGTCGCACACAGCCTCTTCTGGATCCTCGCATCATCTTGTCCTTTGACTGTAAATCAACCACAGAACAAATCAGGGATTAATACAGTCAGTGTGGTCTGCTGGGTAGGGTGGGATAGGGCACACATTGCCAAAATTGTTTCCGATTTGACCTTAAACCTGGTGCAAGAGAGAATGATCTTAAATAGGACTTTGGCTGAAGTTATGTTAACTGGACTGCTTCGGTTTCAGTATTTGACATTGTGCATGCTGGCTCTCTGTCGCTTGGCTTTTTAGGAAACTTGAATATGATGGAATTAAGGTTAATTTTATTACAGCAGTAATGCCTGTGCTTTTTCTGCTCTTACAAGTCAAAATGTGTGCTGTGAAAAAGGCCTTTCCAGTCACCATGTGTGGCATGTTGTTGTTTTGGTTGAGTTAGGAACATTTAAGACAAATCACTCTCTCGAGACTACAACAGGCCAGCTTTGTGTTATGTACAAGGCATACAAACTGCACAGTCAGGTTGTACTGTATGTCAGAAGTTTAATACAATCTATGAGCGATGTGATCCAACCATACTCGAAGAGGCTCTGCTCTTCATAAGATGAACAGAGAAAATCTGGTCTACAACCATAACCCATACTGAGGTGACTTACGCCAGTATGACTTGAACTCAAAGTGCAGTTTGTTATATATATGGAGCTGCAACTAACTTATTTTTATTGTCAATTAATAAAACAAATTATTTCTTAATTAGTCATTCTGTCTACAAAATGTCAGAAAATAGTTAATATTGCCTATCACATCTCAACATTTCACAAGTCCAAAGATATTGAGGTTATTATCACAACAGAAAGAAGAAACGCAGCAAAGAGTTGGCACTTTTGCTTGGAAATGACTCAAATATTGTGTCAGGCCACTAATCAAGTTATTGTTTCAGCACTAAAAGAAATACTGTGTGAAACTGCTACTAAACTCTTTTCCTGCCTTCATCTGACAGTCCACATTTATAAGATTCAGGGCTACAGGTTTCTCTTAAGACTTTTTTGAATAAGCTACATCACCTCAAGATAACAGAGTTATTCAGAGACTACTGTTACTGTATTGACTGCTGCACCAGTAAACGGTAAAGCAATGTTAGCTAATCTTTGACGATTGGGTCAACTTTCTGAGAGCAGTGGGCAGCTCCAGGCTTATATCTTCTTAACAACTCGTCTCACCAACGACAGCACCGACAGCTTCATGTCTGGTTTATGCTAGAAATTAGCTGCTAATCACATGACAGCGAATTAACTGCTGTGGGATCAATCAAAAAATCTATGTCACGCAATAACTAACCTAAGTTAGCCACTGTCTCCTCCCGCGGTGTCTTGTTAGCTATTTGACTAGCAAACCGGCGAGTGTCGAGACTCTTATTCGGCTAAATGGGACAAGTGTCGTCTTGCCAGCATACACAATTCTTCTTCCCTCACACCTAATTCTCTAAACTATTCACTGCAATGTTCCGACCAATGTTGTATATTTCAGCTTTTAGCCTTGCTAGCTAGCTAGCTACATTAGCGGAAGTGTGGAAAAATACTGCTGTTTGATTCGTCAGTTGCTCCCCCAAGACCACTGCTACTGGCCAATGTACGGATCTGTCATCAGAGCGACTCGCCTCTTCGTGCCAGCTGAGACTCCCAACTCCTGACCAACACAAGGCCCTTATCCCACTTTGGTCTGGCTACCAGCGACAACTTCTTCCGCCTAACCTCTCTGACAGACCAGTTTAGCATTTACAAATGGTGGAAATGAACGTACCGTGTAGTATGACAGTAAGCCGGCATTGTAGTCCAAGACGAACCAACGGTACTGCCAACCTTTCATAACGTTAGTCCACTTGCTTAGCGGCCCTTCCATGATGGACGCCATCTTTACAAAAGGCTACGATTGGGGAGGAGTCGGATAAGGTGTGAGCATGCGTCACGGTAGGATGCTGCTGAAGATGATGGAGGTGATGCTTCCCACATCTACAACCGCGTTTCTGGAAAAGTTGTGACACTGTGAAAGACGTAAATAGAGACACAATGTGATGATCTGCAAATCACTGAAACCTCATATTTAACTGAAAATAGCACAAGGGCACAAATGTTAAGACTGAGAAATGTTATTGTATTTTGAAAATTATGTCAGCAAAACGTTTAAAAAAGTTGGTAATAGTAGCAACAAAAGACTGGAAATGTTGTGAAATATGAAAGGAAAACAGCTGGTGGAACATCTCACAGTGAACTGGGTTAACTGGCAACAGGTTAGTGACAGACTCAGTTAAAGATGGGGAGATGTTCACCACACTGTGACAGACTGCACTGGCAAACAGTGCAACAATGTAAGAATAATGTTTCTCAATGTTAAACTGCAAAGATTTTCATTGTCTAAAGTTTACAATGTCATTAAAAGATTTAGAGTATCTGAAGAAATGCCTGCACGCAAGGGACAAAGCCAAAAACCAACACTGGATGGCTGTGATCTTCAGCCTTCAGATGGCACTGCATTGAAAACAGACACGGTACTGTAGTGGACATCCCTGCCTGAGCTCAGGATCACATCCACAAGCTATCGTCACAAATGCATGCTGAAACTCTGCCATGCAAAGAAGAAACTGTATATAAACCAGTTCCAGAAACACCCTCTCTGGTCTAGAGCTCATTCAAGATGGACTGAGGCGAAGTGGAAAACTGTTCTCTGGTCTGACCAGTCAAAGTCTGAAATTCTTTTTGGAAATCATGGAGGCCGCGTCCTCTGGGCTGAAGAGGAGAGGGACCATCCGGCTCATTATCAGTTCAAAAGCCGGCACCTGTGATGGTATGGGAGTGTATTAGTACACATGGCTACAGTCAACTCTCCATACTAATTCTGTAATTGTACTGGATTGATAATCGTTGCATATTTCTTCACTGAGGCTCCCGAACATGTTGGGTGAGACACTAAAATGCAAGATGTTCCTGATGAAAACAACCAAGATGTCTTCTACATCATGAATGCACTGTAACTGAAGGCTTATGTATAGCATATATATATTTGTTTATCCATTAAATTATGCCTTTGCTTCTCATATTACACCTGAAAGTCCATCCTTTTAGGGATTTAACATTATTTTTCCTAAGAGGTTAATGTGCCTTTGCTCTTGAGCTGCAGACACTAATTTCTATAATTGTTTGAAACTGCCTGAAGCGTTTCCAGGAAGACAACCAACCGACAATGAAACAGTATTCATCAATATCTTTATTATTTACAATAGGCTTAACACTGATAAGCAAAACTTCACAGTAATATAACGTGAGCTTTAAATAAAAAAAAACAAACACAAAATATATATTTTGTACAATAAAAAAGTTTATGTTAACATCTCTGCCATTTTTCATCCCTGTTTAGATTCACATATTCCATTATTGTGTGTGTGTTGGTTTACATTGCACTCGTACAACTGAAGAAGTGGCCTTTGGTATGATCATGTGTTCACACGTTCTCTAGAGCTGTTCTCCAAAACAGGGAGACAGGAGGGGGAAAGAAACATATACAGGGTACATGCAGGCAACATAAAGGAAGACAATGCAGAAGATAATGAATGAGCAGAAATTTATGGTCAGTTCAAATGTTAAACAGCATCACATCAGGTAACTGTTTCCAGGAGAAAAAAACAACATTGGCACCAAATCAATTTTTGACACTGAAAGTCTGCATGTTTTATTTCTTAAAAAAAAAAAAAACAGTCTGGACTAGAAATGTGTTTGATTCTGAGAGGTTTTTCTTTGATAAGGCTTTTAGGGAAACCTGCTCCACAGAGATGCACTACAAATAGACAGAAACTGAACAGGCAAAGAGGCCAGACTGGTGCTTGGCATTACAAAGAGACATTTCTAAGACCAAAACTTTGATGTGGACAGATTATGAGACAACAGAGCAGCTTGGGTTTAATGCAGCAGACTCATATGTGTCATGTGATAGAGAAGAAATGTAACCAGGCTGCACTAACAGTGTTAATGGCCACTAACAAATGGCCTTCGTAACAGAGTATCTAAATACATTATGTCATTAGACAAAGTGCACCTTTCAGCTTCAAGTCTGCATCTGAGCAATAACCTCCAAATGACAGAAGCGCATGCTGTAGTGATATCCTTATCACAATCTCATGTTTTAATGATGGACCTTAACCATATCTGTGACTTCTTGCAGTGTACGTAATTGATTTGTTCACAAAAAGGCACCAAGAATCATGAAAAAGAGAAAAAGACGATGTCATTCTTTGTCCGTGTTATTTGAAACTCACAGTGAACAGACACGAATCATCCGTTTGTCTCAAAAGATCCTGTTTGGCAAAAAAATGGGACATTTATACCAGCACACAGTCCACATTGAAAGATATGAAACGCACCACAAAACAAGTTGACGAAGACTTTTACTTGGCGATCTGTCAAGTGCCATTAACTGGCATTCTGAGAGTGGACCTGCAGTGTCTACAGATTGGATTTTGTAGTATTTGTATGCAACATGTGACAATGACCCAGTGTGTCTGAGGCCTTATCCAGTGTACATTAAGAGGTGAGCCAAAGCAGAAAAAGATATCTGTGAGCTGTGTGTGAGCTGTACACAGTTAAGTTGGTGCTCAAAAAAACAGAGCAGCTGCTTGACTTATTTAATGTGACCAAAATTAGAAGTATGGGCCGATAAAACAATTAAAATAAATTTAAGAAAAGAATGGCACCTTAAGAGTCATGCAGATGAACATTCGACCGGGTTCAGAACGGAAGAAGAATACATTCATAAAGCAGATATTCAGATCTGGGTGGATGAGCCTCAGTCTTGCAATACATCTCTTCAGTCCAAAACATTGCTCTTTCTGCTGTAACCACACATAAATCTTTTGTTTCCTGGATATGAAATAAATCAAATATTTACATAACTTTTCTCTCAAAATAGGTCTGTGCTTTTAATAAAAAAAAGGAATAATTTAAAATTCAAGTTCATACATAGACATTCTAAAAAGCTTTTTTTTCCTTTGAACCAAATAATGTACAAATCGCTCATGTGCTGAAGACATACTGCAGTTTGTTTGTTGAGAGATCAGTACTGCGTGATTAGTGTAAAGTAGGTCTCTGCATTTCGCAGTGTTCATACATTGAAGAATTTGAGGCACTGAGGCCACGACAAGGCTACAGGGAATCCAGCACGGTCCATACTCGGAAGGACACTTATAGAAATACTGTCCCAATTCGCCTCCTCATGCGCTACCCTGTGCTCTCCCTCCCCTCGCTCCACTCTTTCACGCTCCGCCATACAAGGAAGAAATGTGTGCAAGGATAACTGGACATAAATATTGAAATGCTTTAGGGGACTGAGGTTTTACCCCCACTTCTGTGGCACTGTGTTAAATGTGAGAACATCAGTCACGTCACTGAAGCGAAGACAAATGCTGTGCATATGATAAACACCCCACATTCATTATGTTTTAGTATTGAGGGGCTTAAACAAAATAGACTCATGTAAATCTTTTTTTCTTTTTTTAGATTTGATAAGCCTGTATTTGGTATTACTGAAACGTAAACCTCATGTTTCATTTGAGCTTATTTACACGCTTGTCAAATGCACACAACTTTCAATGATGGAAGTGATCCCTTCAGTCTCTCTCAGCGGTCTCACCTTGTGTGGACTCGTGGGAATGTGAGTGTCAGAACAGTTGATTATGATCTAAAGATTATCCACAAAAACAAGGCTTGAATCCAGTACCAACAAGAGCAGTTTTGGGGAGATTTTTTTTTTAACTTTATCACATTTGTCTGTCTACTTAAAAATACTGACAGTTACAATCTATGAAATGAAAAGAAAAAAAAACATCTGCACATAAAACAAAAGTGTCAAATTGAGACCCCAAAACCTTGAGTCATGTTGAATCCTGATGCAGATCTTGTTTCCAATCCTTTAGAACACAATGGCTTTAAAAAAAATGGCTTATGGTCACTCAGTTCCCCTGACACTGAGCAAAACACTCTCCTGTGAAACGCAGTACACTCAGCTGATGAGTCACACATTTGTGAAACACTGCTCGGGCTTAGTCAGTGAAAACAGTTGTCTAGTATTCTCAGTAAGGCTGGGCACAATCACCACCATTCTCGCTCAGTACGTGACAGACTGACAGATAAGCAGAGTGAGTTTGACATCCTCTCTGGGCTGGTTACACACAGCTGACACACTCGACATTCATTTGACAAAGGGGCCTGTATTGAGGCCTGGTGGAGACGTGGGGCCGAACATTTCATGGTGCGACTTAAACCACATTTAGGTTGGTATAAACATTTCTCAATATGTACAGGTCAGAGCAAAATTAGTGTCCACACTGGCATTTTATGAAATGGCTGTTTGTAAACAATAAAAAGATTACATTTTGTAGTGATTTCTCTGAGGTACTTTAGAGATTTGTCTCATTTCGTCACCCAGAAAGTTGTCAATAGAACAAGAAATGTAAAAAAGGGAATATAAGCGATCTGTTGGGTAGTTGGAGGTGACAGTTGGTGTCACAGTGGCTACCTCTGTACTACGTCACTAATCTCTTTAATACAGCTGTGCAGGTTGTCCAGTACAGTGTTGGGCCCCACACTGCTCAGCCCTCCGCCTCCTGAGGACGAGGCCCTCAGTTCCTGCAGGCTGAGCTCCAGCTTCCCCACTGCCTCTCGGAAGGCAAATTTGTTCCTCATCTGAGGGATGCAGTCCACGTAACCTGAGCAGTAGTCTAGCAGCTGGTGGCCAGCGTCCAGCACCTGGCTGCTGGCGGGGCTTTCGGAGCTGGCGTGGAGGGCGCTGCTCAGGCACTCAGCACACTCCAGCAGGGCCTCGCGGCTAACCCGCTCCAGGGGCACCCTCTCCGCTTGTTGCCTGGTCCGCCGAAGCGCGACTTTGGAACCGGCAGACAGTGCTGTGTGCGAGGAGGAGGCAGTGGTGGTGGCTCCGTTTGCCATTTTGGTGGGGGTCGTGTTGGTGGTGGCTGAGCAAGATGAGGAAGAGGAGGAGGAAGATGCAGGAGGCACTTGTGGTGGCGGCACTGACGGTCTGCCCGTCGTCAGTCCTCCCGACATTCGCCCTGACCTGTGACCTTTCATTGTGTCTCCGTTTACTTCCACAGGTGCTCCTCCGACCTGCTCCTCTCCGTCGCCGCTGTAGGAGTGTTGCAGGCTGCGCAGGGTGGGAGGAGGAGGAGGAGCACACTTGGGTTTTACGAGACGTGGCCTGTCCCGGTCTGCTTGGTGCTCAGACAGCAGTTTGAAGCGGTTCCCCTGAGAGTCTAGCCCGACCAGGTGCACGTCAGCAGGGCTGTGCTTCAACGTGGGGGAGATCAGGACTGGAACTTTGTGGTTGTGAGTTGGTGCACCTACTGCAGCCGATGAAGCACTCGAAGTAGAAGTCTTAGAGGGAGATGGCCAACTTTGCTGCCTGTCCAGTCCTCCCCCACTCTCCTCTCTACCCTCCCTGAAACGAGACAGACTGTCCGATTCCCCCACCTCCCCCCCAACCCCTGGAGCCCTCACCCCGACAGCAGTGCCCCGGGGTAGTAGCTTGGCTTTGGGCCTTTCCCTGATCTGTGCAGTCCCCTCATCCATCCTCCTCAGCAGAGTTTCTGAGGCCCGTGCAGCCCCATTCTCTGGCTGGGAGGTTGTGGAAGCAGTCCTCTCGAGAGGGGGTTTCGCACTGCGGTTCCTGGGTAAAGTCAGAGCCATGCGCTCCAGGTCTGGCAACCCAGCAGACATGGAGGAGGTAGAATTAGACCTAGGGAAGGGTTTAGGCCCCCCAGCTATACTTCCACCATCATCTGAAGAGGTTGTCTTTCCTGTCCGTAGACCCAGGGTCTTTTTGATGAGTCTAGGGGTGAAAAAACCAGCCAACCCACTCCAACTGCTGCCACTCGTCACCTGTGAACCAAGCCCGCCACCGGAGGGTTTCTGTCCAAAAGCAGCCCCACAGCAGCGTGACTGACCCTGGGTGGGTTCCCCATGGGAGTGAGAGGGAGAGGCCGAAAAGCCACCGAGACTGTCTGACTGGGGTAGGGGAGGAGGAGCGCTGAAATCAGCAGTAGGCTCGTATTTCTTGTGTGGCTGCGTTTCCATCTCCCGGAAAGAACTGCTCCTCTTGGGTGGCGTTGGGAGGTTCTGTTGCAGCTGGGAGGATGGTGAGGAGGAAGAGGAGGAAGATTTCTTCTTTATGAAGGAGCTGAAGAAGCCAGTCTTGCGATCTCGCGTAAATGTGCCCATATCCTGTGCATCCTCTAAAAGGTTGCCGGGAGATTTATCTCGTGGCTGCTGTTTTCTGGGCAGAGCCGGGGAGCTGCCTGATCGGCCATCCCCTCCAAACAAAGTAGAAGCCCAGCCTAGAAAGAGAAGAGAGGACTGGATTAAAATACTAAAACAATGCTGGGCTGAGTATAACAGGAACACATCTATCTCTGTTTAATGGTTCTGGCAAGAAACAGGTAATGAGGAATGCTGCTCTCAAGTCTTTTACTCTCTCCATATGCTGCCTAGACATTAATGTCCCTCATGGTAACAGACAGTTGTGCACTGTTGTGATGAGTTGTTTTGATCTCTCTCTCTCTTAAAACAGTTCCCTGGAGACTCATGAGTAAGGAAAAACATTTCAGAAAAAGGGGTGGAACGTTTTCAGGCCATGCCAGACATGAGCATGCACACACTGATTCAATGATTTACATGTTGCCCTTGTGAAAGACGTGATGGTGAATTCACCTCCAGGCCTTGCTGATAACACATGCCAAACAGAAACTGCCCTGTTACTAGGAGGGTTATTGTGTAACTTTGCTCAAGGAGGGAAATGCATTTTTCAGTTGCTCTGGACTATAAATCAATGCAGAATGGTGCAGAGTTTTCTCAAACCAGGCAATGAATTAGGAAAAACTGCAAAACCTAATCCAATATAACTACAAACATAATGTGAAGTGAATAAGGGCACATATAAATCACTTACACAGTATTTCTAAAATGGCGTGGTTGTCTATTCATCAAGAGCATTTAGTATTCAAGCAACCATTTTTAAATATATGAACACAACACAGACGTAAACATAAAAAAATGCTGACTGGTTTCTATGTTTGTGGTTTCATTGATATCAAGTGGACACTTATTGAGTTTTGTTTTGTGCTTTATGACATTGTGAAACATTCTGCATGTTCACAAGACTTCTCCCATTTCTTGGACTTAAAATTTTTTAATGTGACTGTATCGTGGATTAAAACATAAAGGCTAACAAAATGGCCACAGTGGCAGAAGAGGTGAGAAGAGACGGACCAAGACAAAGACAGGTGGTCTTCTTTATACGTCAGGTAAACACACAAATGAAACAAAATTTTATTTTCAGTATAAAATAAATAAATAAGTTAAACAAGACGAGACAAACAGACAATAGCATGGAAATTTAATATCAGGGTTTGCAAATATGAATACATGATGTGTTACCAAGTACTGATTGGGAAGTGGGCGTAACAAACAGGACAAGACAGAACATAAGCAAGATCTTCCTTCCATCACAAACAGGTTCTATACACACTGTATGTGTCAGAGACGAGGAACGATGGTTGCGTTGAACATGTGGATGACTTCATGGTATGATTGTATTTACAGTGTTTGTGGTTGAGTGACCCCTTGATCACATGACAGACGAGCTGAAACCACATTTGGAAAATGAAATATTCTAAAATGTTTTTCACGTACTGTGAACAGCCTACTGTATTCTGGAATAAGGAAATGTCAGTAAAACTAGTAAAGACAGGATGAATAAAGTATCTAAAGTATTCAATCAACATGGCAGGTGTTGTCTACAGTGACCATTTGTGCTTTGGGAATCTTTGGAGGACGGATCTATTAAATGTAGAGAGCCTCACAAAACAATGATTTCAATCACTTTTGTGGACTACATGTTTAATTTGTATGTGTATTTATATCTTATGGTTCAATTATAGCTTTATTTTTATCTTTAACTTCTTCTAATTGGTCTTGGATGACATGAACATGAGCACTAAAGTTTCCTGGCAGAATAAACAGAACCTTGAACCTCCTCAGAAATGAAATCCTTTTTCCTGATATTATCAAGTGCTGACACAGTTGTAATTCTATGCCAACATACAGGGACTGTGTCAGGCTGTGCTTGCAGAGCTGCCCTGAGACAGCGCCGCATGATCGACCGGATGCCAGACTGATGCTTGCACCATTGGTCATTTGGGAAGGAAAATGATGGCCCTTCTTTTCAGGCGGCGGGCTTGGCGGCGCTGCAGATGACTCTGTGATGCGGCGTCCTCAGGCATACCTGCAGAATCATAATGTGGTGCATCTGACTCTGTGGTAGTAAGGGAGGCATGTCTGGCTGTACCTGAGTGACCGTGCGAGCTGTGGTCAGGTCGTCCGTCGAGTCCACCCTCAATGTTTTCCTTGTTTTCTGTGTGCTTGTGGAGTGTGCGAGATTTGGAAGGCAACAGGGGCATGTCGTGACTGAAAGAGTGCAGTGGTCCGCAGTGACCAGAGGAGGCTGTCTTACAGAGCTCCTCTGCGACCTCTGTAATGTCCAAAAAAAGATAAAAATATATTAGAAAAATTCAACAGCTAAACTACATTCAACAAAAGTCAGCCTTCTGAATGAGCCTGTTCAGCTTAATCAGTGCAGCGTACATTAAAGAAGCTTTATGAAAGCAGGTTTTGAGCTGCATGTTACCGTACCTTCAGAGATGCTCGAGTCATGGAACATTGTTTCGAAGGCTTGGTGGATCTCTGCAAATGAAGGCCGGTCTAATGGGCTCCACTGCCAACCTGGTGGACAGACAGACAAATATGCATCTTATAATAAGAAATTATTGTATTTGATGACTATAAAAGGCTTAAAATGGTATTAAAAACTGGTTTTCTAATAACAGGATGGCAAGTTTTCAGGAGGAGAATGTAGTAACTTGTGACATGACAAAGATATGACTTTTTCATGTCTACCCACTTGGTGAGTAAGTGAGAAGTAGGAAAAACAGCTACTACTCACATGCTCTCATGAGTTCATAGACTTTGGGTGGGCATCCCTCAGGCTGTTCCATGCGGTAACCTTTCTCCAGGAGGTCATAGACCTGAGACAGATCAATGCCAGGGTATGGAGACATGCCATAGGTGGCAATTTCCCATAGCAGCACCCCGAATGCTGTAAGGATGAATCAAACATCAGCACATTTGAAACAAGCTACAAGGGTAGATTCCACACTTAACATGAGTGTAATCACATTTATTTCTCACCCCAGACGTCAGACTTGATGGAGAAGGTGTTGTATGCCAGGCTCTCTGGTGCAGTCCACTTGATGGGGAACTTGGCCCCTGCATGGGCAGTGTAGGTGTCACCGGTCATCAACCTGCTCAGACCAAAGTCTGCAACCTTCACGACATGATTCTCCCCGACCAGGCAGTTCCTCGCTGCAAGATCCCTGAGAGAGGGAAGGAGAGGGAGAGAGAGGAAGACGTGGGGAAGAGAAAGAAATTAGACGACTCTGATGTGTGAGGTGGACAAGTGCATGGACAAACAAAACTAGGCTGTCTTCTTACCTGTGTATGAAGTTCTTCTTCTCCAGGTATTCCATGGCAGAGGAGATCTGTGTGGCCATGTAGAGCAGCACCACAGCATTCACCTCCTCTTTGTCACAATCTCTCAAGTAGTCCAGCAGGTTGCCATGTGGCATGTACTCGGTCACGATGTAGAACGGAGGCTCCAGCGTACACACGCCTGTGGAAGAGGCGACAATTAGAATGCAGATAACAACAACAACCTCTACGGTCAGGATGTACTGAAATAAATATTCACACATAAAATGAAAACAAAGGTTCATCAACAAATTACAGTCAGTGATCCCTACAGTCGTACAGACCTAGTAGCTGAACGAGGTTTGGGTGTTTAACCTCCTTCATGACTGCTGCCTCTTTCAAGAATTCTTCAACTTCCATGGTGTCCTCCTGTCATTACAAAAAGACAGAAGAGTTTTATCAGTGGGTTTGACAGACAGACAGACCAGTAAGGCACAAACAGTGTCCTGTGATAACCACTTGTAATACCACAGTCTGCCAGCAGGTGGTGATCTATAACCACTGTTTTGCTCATGACCCATCATGTACAGACAGAAAGCTGAAATAATGACCTGAGGGCCTTCTTACCTTGAGTGTTTTGACAGCCACCGTGAGGTTGTACTTTTTCCACACTCCCACGTACACCTCCCCATACTGGCCGCCTCCCAGCTTGTGCTTCATGGTGATGTCTGTGCGCTCCATCTCCCACTTGTCATGGATGGGTGACACACCGTACACAGTGGGCTTGTTACATTTGGGTGCAGGGTAGTGCAGGGTGGTGACCAGGCCATCGGCTACGGTGGAGTGGTGGTGGACAAGCTCGGCCAGGGTGGCAAAACGGCTCTCAGACGTCACATACACCTGAGGGGGAGCAGAAGGAGGAGGCATGGAGGTGGGTGAGGACACAGCAAAAGAGGAGAGGATGAGTGAGAGTTATCAAATGCAGTCAATGTCCTAACACCAACTACAGCCAACAGTGTCACACTCTAACTCAAACTCTTACTTCACTCTACTGAACTCTACCTTTCCATCAGAGGCTGTGTTGATCCGGTAGTGGTAGACTCTGCCCTCATAGCGGAGAGAAATCGACAGCTGCCCTGGGCTGCTCTCGCTTTCCCGGACCAGGAAACTGCCGTTGATGAGGGATGAGAGCAGGTACTCTGCGGCGCTGCGTGACACGGGCCCATGGTACCAGCTATGCTTCTCTAGACTGTTGACTGGTGTGATGTAGTTGGAGGGCACCCAACCCTGGCCGTTTTTTGAGCGCACTTCACTCCATTCTCCATTCTGGTTGTAGCCCAGCACGCGCAGCTTCTCACCTGAACATAGGAAGCAACTTGTGAGACTTGGTTGAACGATGATGTAATCGGTGGCAGCACGATCTGGTGGTTATAGAGATGCTCATGTGCCCTTTAAAAAGACTCTATGGCTAATCAGTACTTGGATAAACCTTGGGAGCCATTTTGCCTAAAATCTAAAAGCAAAGATTCTCTAATCATTTCGAGAAATTGCTTCTGTTTTAAGATTAACTATCTGACGCAGATTACAGGATTTTATTTGTTCAGCTTTCTTTCAAATTCCTTAAAGAGGCGGAACATGAAATGAAATGTCTGATCAGGTTACAGCGTCGGCCATAATGTCTTAACAACAGGTCACAAACAGGAGAGAGGAGTCATGGATACGACATGCCTCTCATTGAAACTACATCAAACATTATGGAACAATGATAGGGTTGGGTGAACTGCATATCTGTCATAGAGGGCTTGGCAAAACCAGACATGTAGTGACACGGTCTGTTGTCTCTGTCTCTGACGCAAGTGCGGGAAGACATGAGGGAGCAGAACGGCAGTGTGCTGGAGACTGGAGGAGGGAGGGTGCCATCAGTACTACAAACAACACTGAATGAAGCCACGGTCCGTCCTGCCAGTCTGATGGTGGATTGGAAAAAGAGAGAAGGGGAAGATGAAAGAGAAGGGAGAGGGCAGTGACGCTCAGCCAGCCCGGAGAGGGAGATGAGAGTATAAGTCCACCTACCGCTGCACTTCCACCACACATTTTCTACACTGTCTTTTCTTCCTGTCTGGCTACATGGTACGTTATCTTACAGTGGGCGTTCAGACTAAAAAAAAGCCCTGTGTTAAAACAGCGCAAGGAGCTGCGTTGGTGTGGGCGTGTTGCTTCAGGTACCTGACGAGACAATTAAATTTGATCCAGGTGGAGTAACAGATTAATGCGTTTAAAGGCTTATAAGATGCCATAACAGTGCACAGTGGTTTATAATACTGACAGAGTGGGTTTCCCAACTCTGGAAAGTTATCACAGTGGCAAATATTTGATCTTTCGGCGGGAGGTTAAACAGTAATGAACAGAAATGTGCTGTTCAAAGTTATCCACCAGGAATGTGCGCTTGCATGTATTTGGCTGGTCACAGCAGCACCATGCCGAATGACGTCGCGCTGCAGCAAAAGTTGAGCCAGACTAAAATTTTTTTGCCGGATGACCCTGTGTTTTTTGGCAAATTGCACCGACGGGCCGGCCTCATTCAAATTAATGAGGTGACTGCGGCTTTTCACGCAGGGCTAGAGTCGATCTGAACGCGGCTTTAGGCTATCATGACTCGGTCGCATAACTGTGAGGAATAGCAGACGTATAACTACAGTAAGTCTAGTCAGTTAGACAACCATGGCCCATAATGTATAACCCCTAACCAGAGCTGCAGGTCTAGCTCTTAAAATGGCACACTCTATGGTAGCAATCCACAGAACTACATTAAACAGAGATGGTTATCCACATCCAGCCCACCAATCCATCAGTCTCCTCTGTGTCTGTAAGTTTTGTGTGAGTGGAAACACTGACTGCCTCCCTGCCTCGCACTGGGAGCAATGCGCGCCTGAAGAAGGGCTCTGGTCTGGCCTAGCTTGGTTTGGCCTGGCATGCAGAGGAGGCAATGCTTAGTCCCAGACAGGGGCCTGCTGAGACCCTCTCTGCGATCAGCCTCCACCCGCTGCACTCATCCACCTGTTATTATTACAGTTGAACGTATTCCATGTGAACGCAGCATTAGAGGCTGGGGTGTTTCCATGTCACAGAGGGAAGAGTGGCACAGATAGGAAAAGTGCAGCGGAGCCTGGGAGTGCACATGTGCTTGCAAGCATGTGGGCAGGAATCTCAGATTCACTCCATGAGTCAGGGTCTAAACATCATTTCCATCCCAGGCAGTTGCCGTGGAAGTCCTAAAATGATGGATAATTAACACACTCTGCCACGTTTAATGCTTTAGATCAGGTTTGGGACACAAGCCTGACTGTCTCTGGATAATATTATGAGGATATTTTCAGCTCATTACTCAGGGGAGAACCGGTTGACCGGTTAACTGCTGCTGGTTGGGAGAGAGGAGGTTTGGACTGAAAGACAGAGTGTGCGTAATGGAGAGAGGAGTAAGAAATAAGAAAATGGCAAAAAAAAAATGAAGACACAGTATAAGCATCAATGGTATTTTAGCCGTGCCTCGCACAATTTTCAGATAATTAAAGCTTGCCACAAGCTCTGAAACTATTTTTCAACCTCTGAACTAGTGGATAACAACATATGGCTCACAGGTGGTGTAAAAGAGTATAGTGTGAATGAGAGATGTGGGGTGTGTGGGTGGGTGACAAAGAAGGCTATAGGCTGGGCCAGATACCTGCTGATGTCACAACAGTAGCAGTTGTTTGAGCTCTTTTGTCACACCACATTCCTCTGGTACAACTACACTTTTACTCACAAAACATTCTTTCTAGGAGTTGCTGAGCTGCCAATCACTGGCGCTGCCTCAAGCATTTTACTGATGACTCTTTGCTACATGTAAGTTAAATGATCTGTTCTGTTGCAACAAATGTCAGCAGTGTTGCTTAGGAGAGGCGTGGCTGAGAACGGAGCAACATCACGTAACTAAGTAACAAGCTTCAGTGATGATGCATGGACAGAGCGTACCGGAGGGCAAGTCTTTCAAGTTTAAGCACTTAACATGACGAAATATTCTTTGTGAGTCATGAGGATTTTAACAAATATGACCTGTAAGTTATATAACGATATATTTGCGCTGATGATATTCTTTGACAATATGACAAACTATTGAGTCCAACCAAAGGTTCAGCGATCCTATTGTGAGTCATTATAGTTTAACTGCTTGGTTTAGCACACACAATAGCTGTTGAGCTTGCCCTATTAACAAGGCAAACATAATCACTTGTTGCAATTAATATACACTGAGTCAGAGAAACAAAATCAGTGCTGTGCCATCACTGACCTTTAGTGATGCTGAGCGTGTTGTCTCCGCTAGCGACAAAGTCATAAAGTGCAACGAAGAGGTTAGGGTCGCTCTCGGCCGCCCCCAGCAGGTTCTCCTTGGAGCTCCAGCGCACCGCCTCCGTCAGTGCAGCCGAATCCAGGCCGAACGGCCGGTGGAGAGCTTCTGGAGGAAGACAAAGGGCAAGGGTCAGGGAGAGAGAGAAGAAAAACAATGAGATGGGAAAACAAAGTGTGACTGAGAACGCCACATCACTTGCACAGGCGAATAACAGTGGAAAAAAATAAATCATAGCCAGAATCGCAGATAGAAAAAATGTGCAGTAAAACACATTGAAAGTCGTTACAATGAGTTGTTCTGTGCCTAGTAATTGCTCAGCAATTACTAAAAGCTGTCCCATTCCAATACTGTCTTGAGGCAAAAGGTACTTAAGTAGCAGGATACCAGAGAGATAAAACTGATGTCCTCTAACCAAATATTACAGATTGTTTTCTCCATAATCCCAAAAGTCCAGTTTGCAGATGGACTACCTGTCTGCCCAGGCGGTTTGCTCTGCCTGAACCCTGTGTGGAGATGATGGCTGCTCAGAGCCGCCCACTCTTCCTCGAAACTGCTGCTTGCCTGCAGGCACCTCAAAGGCATTACTTTACCCAGTCCACTCTCTGAAGACTACTGTTATCACTGGCTACACACAGAGGCCTGCCGTGTCTCGCCCAAACCAGGTAAGATCTGAGGTGGGACTGTTTTTGTATGTGTGTATATACAGAGACTAAGAGGGAGGAGCTACACAGCGGGGACAGGAGAGACTCCCTCCCTACGTGGGATGCAGTGATTACCATAGCTACAGTACACACACACCCACAGACACACAATGATCAGCTAGTACATGCGTAGCTAACACGTACTACGCTCAACAGCTGCTGCCGATGTCGCTGCATGTCTGGACAGCTGCTGGGTGAGTGGGAGAGGAGGGTGGCGAAATAGAGGGACAGAGAATGAAGAACAAGCACTGCAATGCACAGGCGAGTCTTTAACAGAACAGCTTTTTCTTGCTTGAAAATAAGGTGAAGGCAGCGGCTCAAACTTTAACCGAACAACTCTAACTCTAACTAACAATTACTGAAAGAAATGACAGATTTGGAGGTCACATTTATTTTCATGTTCTTACAAAGTACACACAATTGAATGTAATCTAAACAAATCAGCCCTGCAATGTTCATTTAACTCTTCATTTAAACTTCAAGCTGTAGTTTATAGTATGATGATGATCATGATATATGATGAACAGCGAAGGAAATACAAACCATAAAAAGAGGTAATCTGGTTGTTTGTTAAAAAATATATGACTTGTGTACATACACCCTAGTGGTTTGGCAGTGAAGTACATTAGCACAAACTGTCTTTATGCTGTGGTCTTGAATCCTGTACACTGCTTTTCTATTTCAGCCAAAACACAACTAAATAGTTAATAATGAAGTCTAAAATTAAGGAAAAAAACCACAAGGGTATGATATGGAATTCTAAAAGAAAACAACTACAGTAAGCACTTATGAGGACAGCTAAAGGTTAACTTCCACTTTTCAACATCTGCCATCAGCATAAGCTACCAACTACACATTCAGGCAAAAGTTAAATGAGGAAATGAGTTGATTCCTAACAGTTTCTTCATCCTGCAGCAGTTGTAATGTATCCTGTCCACTGTCAGACCTGACAATTTACTCCCTCTTTCAGATAATATAAATTGTGCTTTCAACAACACACACCAATACGCAACCTGTCATAGTGTCGTTTCATCCTGTACCACCATGGACTGATTCTGTGGTTGCTATTACAGTTGGCAGTAAAACATTGAATGTAATACTTAACACAGATTTCATTATTACCAACAAGGTCAGGTTCTGGTGAAAGTGGCAAAGAAAACTCTCAAGACAAGATATTTGGTCTCATATGATAACGCAGACATGTGTATGTTCCTGGCCAAGTAACAGAACAGCCAACCAAACGAACAAATACACGAACAATGCCTTGCTATCAAGCTAAAAGGAAACTCTCTGAAGGTCGGCTAATGTGTGAACAATCACACACAGTTCAGACGTCAGCACTTCTTTCAAATTTGGCTTTTAATTTGAGAACTGAGAGCACGAACTTGATAAATGTTGGATGCCAGACAACTTTTTTTTATCATCATGATTATAATGATTAAGTCAGAGAGAATGATGGAGGCTTTTCACTCTACGCTTCTGAGACACTGGCGATTAAATCATGTTAAATACTTCAACTAGACCATGCAAATTCAATAATATTGAATAAAAACTGTGGGTCGAATCTTGCAAAGTTGGCAGAAATTTATCAAATAATTCAGCATTTGCCATTGTGAGTCTACACCATGTGGCAGACTCATGCCACGCATGCGGATGAGAGCAGGGAGATTTGAACAGAGAGTTATGTTCAAATCAACACTAAATATCTTTTTTGCCAAATAATTTAGCTCCATTTAGTCTGTCCACACCTACACACAAGGCTTGCCCACCTTTGTTCTGGACCAGCATGCACTGCAGCGCCGCACTGGCCGTGACCTGGCTCAGCCACAGTTCCCAGTACATCTTCTGCCCTGGTCTGGTCAGCTATCCAAAGAAACACTGTGGTTTTCTCGATCCGCTGCGCTGACTCCAAACAGTTGTTTTAAAGCTTGAATGTGTCTATGTGGATTCGGATGACGGAGACTGAAAAGCACAAGTGTTCATTCTCCTGGCAAAAAAAAAAAAAAAAAAAAAGGCTAAGGAGCACGAGTTACTTCTCTAAATCATCTCCTTCACTGTGGGAGTAACACTGTTATGCGAAGCAATCAGAGGGAGATGGAGACCCCCCAGACAAAGTATTTACCCACGCCGTCCTTGAATCAAACCACCTAAACTTCTGCAGCTACAGTAGTGACTAGCAGCCTCCTGATGGGAACTCCCTGCTAGCTTTGATGTGGCTTAAGGGAGTCAAGATTTCCAAGGTCCATCTGGAGAGCGCAGACATCCATGACTGATGTTCTCTGTGGTTTAATGCACTGTAAGGGATGGCAAAACGTGGCACAGAGAGGGAGCAAGAAAGGCGTGTGGTAAAGGGGGGGCATGTATATACAGAGGTTGGGGGGTAGGGCAGGGTGTATGGTATGGAGGAAAGTTGAGCTGAATGTGATGTGTGTGCATGTGTGTGTGTATATGTGTGGAGTGCGTGAGGCTTGCACCAGCGCTGTGGCCAACAGCAGATGGCTGGTCTTGTTCCCCTTGGGGGTGGGGGTCCTATTGACCCACACTTTTCTTCTGTGCGTGTGTGTGTGAGAGGAAATGTGTGTAAATGTGCAGGACTGCAACTGCTGCAGCCAGGCTGGGCCAACTGTCTGAGCTGTTCCTCTTACACAGCTACATATCACGTCAGTCTTCTCAGGAATGTTTTTAATGAAATTGAGATATTATGCCATTCACATTTGTCAGATTTGGGGGATCTCAATTCCAGTCATCCCAGACAAAGTAAGACACAAAAAGAAACACAATCACATCGTCAGGTATTCCAAGGCCCAAATTAAGGAACCTAATTACATCAAATTGTTTTCATAGCATGATCCAGTTTCATTCAGTTGATCGTATGTCTTAAATTGCTTCTAAATCCTTCTTCTACCAGACAAAGAGCAAGATGCTGTTCCACTTGTCCGAGCTCAAACTTCATGTGCTGAGGCGTTTGATTGAGGGAGCAGTTGGTCTGCGTGGGGTATGTCGTGTGCCCGTCCGGGTGCCTCAGTGTGTGTGTGCTGTGAAGTGTAGCACATGTGCGTTCTGAAGAAAACTACGGCTTTGTGTTGAGCGAAGCGGAGAGGGTATTTGCAAATCTGAGGGGAACGCCAAGCCTGCACCCCCTAAGACAGCTGGGACAGAGGTGACCCTGGTCCTAAGGCAAGCATGCACACACGTGCACACACATACATTACATGTAGACACACACCAATGGTGAGAGTATCTCCTTGGCTGTCCCACAACCCTGCCACCCTGCTGCTTCCCCTGCAGCTGTTTGTATGAGAGTTTGTGCCTCCATGTGTCTCTATAAAGCTTTCACTTCACCAACCCACCACCTTGTGCCAGAGTTATTAACCAACACAATAACATCACTTCCACACCCGAATCAAAAACAATACAGATCGTATCTGAAACCCATGACCAGCGAGGTAAGGGTGTATTTTTAGCTGCTGGAGAACAAAACATAACAGCATGACATCCAAAAATAACTCTGCAGAGCTCATAGTGGCGGTGGTGCGAAGATAGATGGCCAGCGGCCTGTAGGAAGCCCGAACAAAAACCTGAGACAATGCTGCGGATGAGACCCACGCACACAAGACATTGCATAAACCTACAGGACAGGACAGGTCAGATCCTGTGGCAGACTCAGAGACAGAGAAGGGGAAGACTACAGGAGAGTCATAGATAGCTAAAAAAAAAAAAAAAAAAGAAAAGATTAGACTGGTAGACTGGAGCCTGAGAGACTGGTTTACAGTGATCTACTGCATGTTGTAATCTAGCACAGGCATTTATTAGTCTGCTGATAATCACAGAGGATCACAGTGTGCCTCACTGATAAATCATGTAACAGCTCTTTTTTTTTGTTTGAACTGCTCATAAACACAAAAACACAAATGTACTGTTTGTGGTATCGCCAATGGAGAGTTGAGGGAACTTTTTAAGACGTTATCAATTACTGCCAGAAATTTCAAAGTTAAGGAAAGACGAGGACTCAAGTCAAGTCAGGTTTACTAATACAGGCTCAACTCACTCTATGTCTGATGCCTTCACAATCTGTCTAGCGTAAGACACCCTCTAACTTGGATAAGGAAACACTCCTAAAAAAATCCCTCTTTCTGTGGTGACGCAAGTATTGTGCTGACAGTAGTAGAATTTTGATATAGAGAAACAGTGTGTGTTGCAGCTACAACAATTAAGTGACTGGTCAGTCAAAAGAAAAATAATCAGTTTCGATATATGGATAGCAAAAGATGATGGAGAAAATGATGGTTCCAGGTTCGCAAATTTTCTGCTTTTCTCTCTTTTATATCTTTGTAAACTGAACAGCTTTGCGTTTTAGACTCAAAACAAAACATTTGAAGATGTCACATAGTGCTGAAGCCTACTGTGATGGCCATTTTTTCATTGTTTGCTGATGTTTTATAGACGAAACCAGAGAGGCAAACACTAAAAAACTGACTACGGAAAATATAGACAGATTAATAGGTAATGATAATAATGATTAGTCACAGTCCTACAGGGTATTCAACCATGCAAAAATCACAATTATTTAAGACAATCACTCAGAGAACTTTTTCATATATGATGTGTATCATAATGTCATTTTCATTTGGTATACAAATTGTGAGAAAGGATTGCAGAAATGTGGCTCTCATCCTTTGACATGACAGCACAGATAGATGCGTATATACACAGAAGTGGCGGCTGGTATGGTTTTCGCAAACGAAGGCTCACTTGACCGCACTGCGTTGAGCTAAATATGCCACAACCTGACTGAGAGTGAGTTTGGGCTTTGACAGAGGGACAAAAGCACACCACCATGATGGAAAGGGGTGAGCTGGATTTGTAACACAAAGTAAAATGAGAGTGTAATGGTGAGATGCAATTTAGCACAATAACAGTGTTATTAAATTAGTTCAATTAAATTAGTTTTCATAATCTTTGGAGGCCAGAGACATTTTTTAGAGCAAATGTTTAATGGATTTATTGATCAAGATTAATCAACACAGGGGAAAAAATATAATTTGAACTGTATGTAAGTCAACGTTTTAGTTTCTAAAGACAGATTTATGAGCAATCCATGTACAGTTTGAGAGGCCATGCACACAGACTCCATTGCTCTAGAGGAGAGTCAGTTGTTGTTCATGAGGATTGGACAAAGGACAATAGCCTCATTAATGCCACATCACAAGTGTGTGTGTGTGTGTGTGTGTGTGTGTGTGTGTGTGTGTGTGTGTGCGCGCGTGTGTGTGTCTGTCTGTTCTGGCTCAGAAAGATACTGCCTTGTTCATGAGGACTATGTGTGAAAACACTGCAGATAACAGTCTGATACACCCGGGTTCATCAGTGGTGGTACCCAGTGTATATGCAGCATATACTTAATAACCACATATACGTATACAAATACCCACAGCGTCCACAGTTCACACATGTCCACACCGGCAGATTCATTTGTCTTCCACTATTAGATCCCCCGCCATTGACACATCCTGGTGTTGCAAACCTCTCTGAGTAAGTACTTACATACTCACACACAGGCCCTTGCTGGGAACGTCTGCAAACGTTCCCCATTCAGCTCTGTATACAGCCATCATGTCAGCTTTGTACATGGAAATACGCCAATTAGGGAGTGAACAAACACCAGTCTGAGCCTAAGGGCCAGTGGATCGTCGTGGAATGGAGAAGAATGGAACCCTAACCTACAGCTCACCCTGCCCTGGCTGCCCCTCTCAGGGCTTGTTATGAGTTAATAATGGGCTCTAAGTGCTTCCCTTTAGGTGTGCTGGAAACAAAGCTAAGTGCTCCTTTATGTGACAGCAGAGAGGATGAATGGCATATGATGACTTGAAACAAACTCCTCATCCACACTAGAGTGGTGGACAAATACACGTTGACAAGCTATGGCTAATTGTATATTTCAACAGGCTACTTGTATTTTGATCCATACACACAATATAAAGTTAACCTGAAGTCATCATGGGTCTTTGACCTGTTTGGTGCAGAATACAGGGTGTCTACAGGGTGTCTGTGCTTAAAAATATCATTCAGTCCTTGTGATGTAACATTACAAAAAGCAAACACACACCTCTGGAAGTAAGTATCTCTACTCCATGCTTGCTCAATCCCCGAATCCAAAAGAATGGAAACGAATGGAAATTTTAAGCTGATATGACTACAGCAGATGTCAGAGCACTGTCCTCACTACAGATCTGTCCGCTCTTGTCCGATGCATCATGCAATGCATGTGGATGATGTAAAATGTCTGACTGAGGTGTGTGTTTATGTTGCCGACTCCCCACAGATAAGAGGTGTGTTCACCTCAGCCTCCTGCTTGCTCTTCTTCTTCCTGTACAGTGAGGGTTTACACAAGAATCCCAGGGCTAATCTTGATGTCGGAACAGCTAATCTGTGTGTGGCATGGTTAAGACGAGCGAGGATGTACATTTAAGCTGCTTTACAATGACTCAGTTTAATGAACCGACTGGAGCCCGATACTTCCGCTGCTAGTCAGATAGCTGAGATGCCTCTGGCTGCAAAACCAGCTCAGTGGAGCATCCACATTCAATGTATGCGCCATGCCATTCCTCACTTGTATGGTTTATCTTCTCATCTTACACATACTGTCTCAAATTCAATCTGGATTTACTGCATTATTTACCTCATGTAATGATAACACACAACATGACAGTGGGGTTTAAGGGAGGCTGAAGAGTGACCTGAAATCCTTCATTGAGCACTAAAAGTCATGTAAAAATGAATAATTTTCGACTGCCTCTTTTCAGAATAACCACGCGCATCAGATAGGATACTTGATGAAAGCAGTGCCACAGGGTACACAGATTAAGGTTTCCTGACTGACTGGTCAGCTGCAGGGCGATTACACTGAAGGAGCAGGATGTGCTGAATAATCCTCACAGAGCTGCAGCACACTGCAACTTCAGCGACAAGGATGGACAGAAAGAGAGACAGCATGAGTGAGAATGCGTGTATGCATGAGCATGCATGCGTGGGTGTTTAGAGTAAGTGTGTGCATGTGTGCATTTCCAGCCAAGTCTCCAGTCTGCAACCCACAAGATAAGCAGCAGTGATAATGCCGGCAACAGAGGACTGATCCTGGAAGTGAATCAATGCTTAACAGGCTTGGCACAGGGACTGCCCCCCTTTCGTACCCAATATCTAATTTTTTTTCCCCCTGCTGCACCATTGCAGCTTAAGAGTGAAAACTGCGATTTAACAATGAGCCACTAAAAAACAATTTGGCTAGACTGCTCCACAAAGCTGAAAACATTTGGTGTTTTTGAGCTGACAGATGCAAGGGATGGTTTCACCATCTGCACAGCCAATCGCTCACTGTTCTGATTAATCCTCATTCTTTAATGATATAAGCTGCAGAGAGCCGAGGCCAGGATATAAAAACTAGGACTGTGGTTTTGGGAAATACAGAAGGTTGACTGGTAGCAGATGCAAAGGCTCAAAGCTACAACTTTCGGCACAGAAGCACACAGCCACGACACAAAACTCAAGGCACAAAACAGAAAAATTCACCTCTGTCGTACTTCTTAAAAACTCCACTAAATATGTGATCGATGTCTTAAATTATGATTACAAGAAAATGCCATTAATCTCTGAATTGCTGAATTGTGAGACATGGGTTCTAGACAGGCAGGGACTAATAGCAAAGGGGGGCCAGAGAGGATTGGCAGTCAGTTGTAGTACAGGGATGAGGACGAAGGCACAGGGAGACATACATTATTTAACAACCATTACAGAGTGCACAATGGTACATGCAGTCTTCTGACATAAACCATGTTTGATTGTGTGAAAATTATGTGAACAGAAACACTCCATGCTTCTACAAACGCATCCATCTAATCACACTCATTCCCAGCTCTGAGACAATCAGCCAGACTCATCAGTTTTGCCCCAATTTCTAGCCGGTTTCACCCAGAGGAGGTGTGGCCATGGCTCCTCCTAGTGGTTAATGGTAGTCACAAGGACTGACTAGCTAGGTTTTTTTAATCAACAAATCATCTCTACTCCAGGATATTATCGTCTAAAGCCTATTAAAATCTCACCCATACCCACCAAAGCATCTGAAACTTGATTTTCCCTTGATATTGCGGTGGCTGCTGTGTGACTTATCCTGGTTGTTGGGGTTTTAGCACATAGACTCCACAGAAAAGTGGATTTGTTTCTAATCTAATTTCACCCGTGATGCAAATCAGCTTAGGCCCTTGGATCCTAGATCCAGGCATCTCGCTTCTCCTCTTGGCAGCTTTAACAGTACTGCACTTTAGGTACAGCTGGCTCTACATTCACTATCAGCAGCGCTGCCAAAAAATATTCAAATCCACTCATCTGCCCCAATTTCTATGATCTGTTTAGAGTAAAAATAGACTAGCCTATCACTTTGTTGATTTTATAAAAAGAACCCTCAGAAGTACCATTACAGGTTCTTTACACAGTCAATACACCAATCAGGCTGACCCACCCTGATTTTTCACAAGTGAGATATCAGTTTCTATTAAGACAGGAAGAATAGAAGATGTGACTGAAAAGCAATCAGGGGTAGTACAACCTTGCAATGGCTTCATTCACGAAGCCAATTTCTAACAGGTTCACCCTCTAAGTCAATTCAAAAGGAATATCTCCTCTGCAGTGTGTGTGTCAAATGAACCCACCACAGAGATGGAGATGTCTGCACTCCCGACACAGCCAAAGGGGTAGATCCATCAATAACTTGCAGCCACTGATTCACCAATATTGCACTCTAACCAATACTCACAGAGGTGGCTGTCTCCCTTTGAATCAGCACAGAGGCCATCTGCTCCCTGTCTGTCCTTGTTTAGCTCAGTGTTTTCACGTTGGCCTGTCTGTCTCAAGGTGCAAACAGTGGCTTGTAGGGAGACAGGGATATTGAATTTATGATGAGCTGAGGAGAACTACTACACACCTGAGCAGGGGACAGGAGTCGACTCACCTTGTCTAAAGTGAGGATTTGGGAAAGAGAAAGGCAGCCCAACGCTGGAACCTACAAGTTTTGGAAAATCCACTACTACTAAGGAGAGAGACTTGAAGGGAAAGGGGAGTTAGAGGCCACTGGGTCAGGCATATTAACAGCCAATTTACACCAATGGCCTCCAGCCTCTTGTTTGTCCCCCTAAAATGACTCAGTGGTTTCAAGCATACTGATAGAAACTCTAGTAGAAGCATGCGCACATATGATACCCACTGATACTCAATGGAAAGACAGGCAGTGGCACACAGCCATGCCTTCAGCAGAGAAAAATGCATTCTTCATAGATTGGCACCTTTCAATTACACACCAAGAAGGCATCACTCAGAAGTATGCTAGTCTGTTATAAAGAGGTTATGAAACTGGATTAATAAAACCATTTCAACATGATGATCTTTGATATCTTTCAGGGGGAAAGACTCTATAGCCATTCAGCTTATGAAAACACGAAAGCTATTAGATACCGAAACACACATTGAATTAGACCTGCTGTCAAACCAACCCCTAGTCCCACTGACTGAGTCACAGCTCTATGATGCATCTGTTCCTGTACTTCCTTTTGCTGCTGTGGAACTTCAGTTTCCCTGCAATGGGATCAATAAGGTTTAACTTATCTTAACTTCCTCTTGACGAGACCTGGCCACACAAAGTCAGTGTCAAATCAACAGGAATCAAATCTAGTCACCTCATCAATCCAGTCAACACTATTGTGGAATACATGAATCAATGAACAGAAAATGTGTTGATTCTATCTAGGCATTTATCCCACAAATGAGTACAGAGACCTGATTAAAAATTAAAGGAGTTGCTTGCTTATATATTTTCTAATTATACATCATACAGTTTACAAAAACAATACACTTGCTTTTCAGCTTGTCGTCATACTTAACTGCAACACATCAATGTGGGATTGTAACATGAGATGATTTCTGATTTATGACCAGTTTACAAGCTGAATAATAAAGCGGTTCATTGAAAAATAACTGATTGACAAATGACAAAAATACATTTTGAGCCCTAATGAACACTGACTTTGCAACAGTCAAAATAGCCTCCTTCAAAGAACAAGTCCAAACTTCACCCACAAAGATGTGTACGATAATGCTGCATCATTATCACAAAAATAGACCACCAGAAAAAGGCACTTTGATAGTCAGTGAAAGACTGAGTGCTCAGTCCCAAGCTTCCTCACTTAAGAGTCTTTGTTCTATTATTGTGTGCTTTGAAGAGTAGCAGTCTCTCAGCAGAATGGCTATGTGACTGCATCCTGGCTGCTATAAAAAGGCCACTCCTGCCCCAACATCGGAGAGAACAGAACAGTGCAGACACAGTGGTGCTGCACTTAGTCGTCTGTCTGTCTGTCTGTCTGTCTGTCTGTCTGTCTATGTACTTCTAGTTGGAGTTACTTTCGAGATGTACCAGCCAGGAACTGAAAATGTGTTCCATTCCCAAAAGCTTGCACCTTCTGTGTGTCCTTGCTCACTGCAGCAGCATGAGGAAGTTAGGTCTGGGACATCAGCGGAAACTAGGAAACTTACACCAGCAGTTTTACATCTACGCAGCACATGTGAAGAGATCATCCCCTGGGGGAGACATGGGAGTGAAAAACAAAGCCAACTGCAGGTGGACAGACATCAAGCATCCCACCAAGTTTACACCCACAGTGTACAATCAAGTCAAGCATAGGATATAACAAACACACAGAGGGGAAAATAAGGGTAAACCTGCTTTACAGTGATTATAATGATGTTATGCACATCGCCTAGTAGACATCCTATCATCCCCACTATCTATAAGCCCAGATCAGCCACTGAGACAGGCTGCCGGAGGGGAGAAGGCTGGGAGGAAGGAGGCAGACCATCTAGGGCACAGAGGGGTTACTGCTGGGCTATTTCTCCATGACTCACAGAGCCAGATAACAGTATCAGTGCCTTGCAATTGCTCTGAGGCAGGAACATGGGTGATGGGAGACACTGCCACACCTTTTAATATACGACTGTTAACTCACATTATTTCATTAATACATGAGTTACCGTACAAATTCCCTGATCATGTGAGAAGACATACATCAGGCTATTAAAATATAATCACATAACAGTAGCTTTAAACTTTGATGTTTGCATGAGCGTAATCTTATAATGACATAAGGTGACTTAAATAATTCACACAGATTTCCCACTGGAGCAAACTGTGCAGTCAGCTTGCTGAGTGTTGTAACAGTAGACCTTATCAAACAGAGGATGTAAGTGAGCATGTGAAAACCACTAGCTATTGTAATGTGAGCCTGTGGTGGCTGCTATAGTGAGTTAATGGGGTGGAATTGCTACTCAACCTCCGCAGGCAAGAATCACTGTTTACCAAAGCGACACAGAGGGGCTTTAGAGGGAAACAAAACTAGCTAACCCCCGGTCATGATCCCAAGGCTGAGCACAGCAACGTTAGATTCTTCCTCTCTTTTGAGGACCATTAGGTCACATGCAACACATTATGCTCCAACACAATGCTATTTCGGTGTCAAATTTGGACAAACTTGTTGTCCATCTTCTGAATAAACGGCCACCTGTCTGTATACAAAGACAATGGACAAATTGACACACAGTAAAATGGATGAGACATGGAAAGCTAAGGTTGGTTGGCATGGCTATTTCCGCTAACGCGTCGTTGTCAAACTAGCATAGACTCTGCTAGCAAACGCTAATCAGCAGCAAACAAATATCAAAGTAAAAACGGACTCCTCCGTCGCCACCCACACTCCTTTCATTAACGTGGTTCTCTCCTTACCTGAATGCTGCGTGAATATATTGATCCCTGGGTCGGGCACGTTGACTGCAGCAGCCCTGCCTGGCGGTGTCCCGGTGCTGCTGCCGGGTTCTCGGGGTCTCCTCCCGGCGCCGCTCCCCCGATTCCCCTTCCCTTGGTGCGGTTGGGACGCGTGGGGCTGTGGTGGCTGGAGTCCGGTCGATGTGCCCTCACCGACACGGCCTACCTGCTGTCCCATCCCGGTAGTTTGGCGTAAGGACGTTTGGGACGAAGCGAGCAAACCCCCAGCACACCTCTGGCTCACATTCCCCCAAGCTGGAGCGGCCTGGCCCGAATAGTCTTCCTCAATCCCCTCCCCGCTCTTCTTAACCGAGCTAACGTTAACTAGCCCGTATTAGCTCGCCTGGCTATCCCGTTAGCTAACGTTAGCAGCTATCAGTGAAACCCACCCACCCTGCCTTTAACAATAAAATCGCAACCCCGCCGTGTGACAGCGATTGTCTCTATTCCGGTGATCCAGATGGTATCCGAGCGGATATTGACGGTACCCGACGAGCGAGATTAGGTCAAATCTGGATCTTTTCAGAATCGTTTTACCGTTGTCCGGCCGCTACGCGCCCCCTCTGACGCCGCCATCTTTACCGCAGAATAGAAGATGTGTTGCACAAGGCGGGGGGTTCGCCGCGATCCCCTGTCACCGTGATCCTCCACCTCTCCAGCAGCAACACTAAACGGGTCCCAACAATTCCCGATCACCGCTTCCAGCGGGCGGGGGGCTGATGTGAGTTCTTGGGAAAAATGCAGAAAAGCTTTTAACACCATTATCAGCCATTGTTTCGTCAGGGAAATGCAGAGTGGTGATATAAAATGAGTGTTCAATAGGTCATTAGAAATTCAATGTATTAAAACTATAACTAAGATGGTATGGCCTATATAGGTGTGTAATTATTTCAATAATATAAAAGTAAAGAAATTGATAAGATTCCTTCATAAAAAATACGGCAACTATGCAGAAGCCAGACAGGCATCAGAAGCTGAAAATCAACATGGAAAAATAACTGAATTTTTAGTGTAAGTGCAAAACATACCCTAATACATACAATTCTAGTGAATTCTATACATTTCATACACTCTACAGATTTCAATAGCTATTATAAACTTGTATACAGCTACTGAAGTCCTTATCAGTTCTTTACTCATGCAATCCATTATTATGAATATGTGCAAATCAGTTCTAAAGACTATTTCAGTACTATATAAATGGTACTTTGACAGCTATATACAACACATTTATAAACGATACAATTGAAGAGATGAGACTTCATTTTTTATTTTTTTTTTACAGTTCGTATACTTTGATGTGTCTTTAAAGAATGTATCAGACATCTGTCCACATCCAAAAATAGAACAACATACTGATTCATAAAACTGTCACCTGTCACAATGAGCTCTTCAAGGCCAGAAAAAAAGATCATAATCAATACAAATATGACAGTAAGTCGGCAATGATCTGTTCCCAAAAATAAATATCTGATCTAAACAGCATTTCTGCAGTTTGGCTCTTTTTACCACCATAAATATTTTCCTTATTAACAAAATCTCAGGAGTTACTTAGTAGTACCCAAGGGCATTCCAATATTTCTACTATTATATGTACATATATATATTCATATTAAAAAACAAGTTGCTGGTACCCATGTTTGCTAATATAAAATTTGTAAGGGACTCTGGGGAAGCCTCTCTTGCTCCTGACCACAATTCACAGCCAAATTGAGCAGAGGATCATAAGTAAAAGCTTTTAACACAGCGCCACCTTGTGGACACACTGTTTTTGGAAGTGCGGTTTTCCATTGCTGGTTTTTTAACTTGTATTGTGCATCTCGTTATTCACGTAGTCTCCCTGCATTGACATTTGTCAGAATTGGCAACATTAAACTGTGCATTAACTCTGTGACTTCACCAAAACAACACAAATGTGTAAACACATTATTTCAACACCGCAAGAACTAAAAGCACACCGAGCATATAAATTCCTTATTCCATTCATGTGACATGGAAATTACTGTCGTGTAAAATGTATACTTGTATGATATAAACAACAAAACACTTTCTCATTTAATGTTCTCGGTATGTGACAAAGCAAACTGTAGCCCTTTGTGCTAATCAAGTACCATCACCATGTCAGCGTTATAAACATTCTAGCAGCCAGCTGCAGTGGTCATTTCACCTTCACACAACTTCCAACATTGGTTGTGAATAAAATAAAACATCATTTAGGTTGACAAGAAATATTCTCTATCACGATGTATGTTCAAGCCAGTTCACCTGAAAATATTCAAATCAAGACTACATTCAGCAGTAACAGAATATGTTAACTCCACACAGCAGAACTGTCACCTCTATTGCGTTTAACATCCTGTTTGTGGAGTTCAGTGTCATGACTTTGAATGAGCTCCAAACATCCTTGTGGCTTGACAGCTGGAGATGAAGAGGAAAGTTAGTCTTAAATTTGAGTTCCAGTGTACCACAATCTGTAAATGCTCTTCATCACAGTTTCAGATTTACATATAAAATAATTGTACGACATTGGCATTTCTAATGCCACCATCATTTTTCTCTTTAGAGAAGTTGACTGAAATCTTGCAGTTATTATGTAGAGGCCACTGTTCCTCATAGATTTAAAGAAAACACCAAACAGTGGCCATTTTTCAAAATAAATCTTATTGGCAGTGAAAATAAATATAATTGAAAGTCTTTCCATAATAACACTGAATGTTACCTATAATAGAGTAGTAATCGCAAACCTTGTTAAATATTAACAATTACTGCATATGTGAAGGTTTGTATAGTGTGATGTTTGTATTCAGCTGCCGTATCATGATTGCCACTATCATATTGACACAAGGAGTGGTTCCACAGTTGATCAAGGCAAACTTAATGGGAATCCATCTGAAAAATAAATAGTATATAAAAATAAAAAGGAGTTCACGTGTGGAATTATGTGAACTTGTGATTTTGTTGGGTTTGTTTTTCGAAAACATAAAATGGGAAAGTAAGGCATCACTTTGACTTTGCTTTCAGAATAAAAAGCATTTTGGCAGTCACGACCATAGTGCAACAAAATAAAACTAACACAATAGACCAGAAGTTATGACAGTAACAGAAAGGCTGGTCAAATTTGAACTGATAAGCGATGGTCCTCTGCAGTAGTCCCAGCACAGATCACAGCCCATCAGTGTCTGCCATCAGACCCCTCTGACAGCTCCAGGAGCGAGGCCTCAGTAACTCAAGGAATGAAGGCTGAAATGAAAAAAACAAACAAAATACCACATTAAGCCAAACTATTATTCTACCAACTTGTCACCAGACTGCATACAGCAATGCTGCAGGTGTTACCTCCTTCAGGGGGCAGTAACGCTGGGCATACCACTCCTGAGAGTACAGACAGATAATAACTCCCTGACCCAGGAAGAGGGAAGTCCACATGATTATGTTCCAGATGGGACCTTTCCTTTGGTCATGCAGAATGAAGTTGAACATCACTGCAACAGAGTGAGACATGAAGACGAGGGTGGAGGCATCATGATAAGATAAATGCAGAGATACATAATTTCATTTTGAGTGTGTCATAACACAGACAATAATAATAACAATAACCCAAGTCTGGACTACTGATTGTCTGATTGAGAATAGAGAGGTGCACTGAGGGCTTTTCTCTTACTTCCAAAGCACATAAAGAGGCAGAAGAGCACGGGATAGAAGAAGCCAAAGCAGATTGCAAGAATGTACTCGTGGACCACTGCAGACACTGTAAACACAAACAGCATGGCTGCTGCTCTGAAACGCTTCTGAGACATCTGGAATGATAACAGTGGAGACAGCAGTCAAAACAACAGTGGTGTACAGGTAGAAATCAGATCCATGCATTTTTAGATTAGCAGTAACTTTTCACACTCACCCACAGGAAGTCCCGGTACACATAATAGTACAGCCAGTCATGGACCACGACATTCCACGTGCGATAGTAATTGGCAAATGAGGTTGAATTCCACCAGTCCTGTGATATGTAATCAAGATTGAGTCAAGTACGAAGTATAATACATGAATTTAATTTAAAGGGCCAGTGTGCAGGATTTAATGACATCTAGTGGTGAGGCCGCAGATTGCAACCAACTGAAAACCCCTTGCCTCACACTGAAAACATACTTGTGAATATTATATTCCATTTCTGCGTATAGATCCACCCACTTCTTACACACTGGTCCTTTTAAAGTTGCTGTGGATGGCAGTGACAGTACCTTGTAAAACATCCTGTCAGCAAAGCGGAGCATCTCAGCAAAAGCATTAAGCCAACAGTGGAGGAAGGCAAAGAATGCCAGGAAGAGAACCAACACTCCTGCAAATGAAAAAAGACAAGATGTTTTAAGAAAATGTGACTGACTTAACTAAGGGGTGTGTGGAGGGGTATTTGATGATAAGGATCCACAAACCAGTGGCCAATCTTACCGGGCAAAATGGAGTTAAAGACACAGAGGACCATGGCCCTCAGGTCAAAGAGCTGCAGACTGATGCTGCGGAACTGAGGGATGCACAGCCGCACAAACACGTAATAGGCATAAAACAGACTGCCTAGTACCTGTGGGGTGGGAAAGGTTGAAGCTGTAAGAAAGGGGGCCTTTGAGTAAACTCTGCCTTAAATTGTGAAAGAGGCTGGTACCTGAAGTAACTTTGTGGCCACGTAGCCCCAACGGATCACTGGGTTCCTGCATCAAGTGGGAAACAAGGTTTTACCAAACACATGGAGCTACTGTATGTAGGGAAAAAAACAAGAACACAAACAATGAGAGAGTCTGCCTACCTGGGGTACTTGTCTCTGTAGATGAGTGTGGGTGCAAATAGAAAGTAGAGATACTGAGAGACCTGAGGGACCACTGGGCTGGGGCCTACAGAATACAAGGGAGACTGCTTATCAACATAAGGACATAAGGGAGAGGGAACACAGTAGTCATGAGAAAGAAACAAAGTGTGTGATTTAGCAAATAAGAACTGAACACAAGAAAAAAGAAGGAATGTTGGAAAGTTACATACTGGTTTTGTCTTTAGCCCACGTCAGGACTCTTGGTACATTCTCCCTCACAAAGGAGTGTGTTTTCATCATTAGACGAACCTGGAATTAGAAAATAATACAAACTCACACAGCAGCCATTACAACCTTTTTCACAGAGTCAAGAAGGGAATATAACTTGTTTCGAAAGGCATCTGAGAGTGTTTTACATGAAGCAAGAAATATGACATAATACAACACACTAACTGGGTGTGGTCCCACTGATCAAACTAAGAGCAGCCACGCTGATCCTCTACCTGTTCCAGGATGATGATGAAGCAGGATGCGGGTGGTAAACTGTTTGTCACGACCACATATGTTGGCAAGAATCCCAGTCCCACAGCTTGGTAGAGCAGGAATACAGAGCCAAAGAGCAAAGTGCAAAACCTGGGGTGACTATAAGACCCAGACTGAGTCTGTGACCACAGGTGGAACAGGGTAAAGGGAACCAGCAACACAGACAGGAACATGCAGATCCATGTGCACACCACCAGAGGGAACTGTCCAAACGCATAGACCAGCAGGTCAAAGTCCAGCACCAGTCTAAGGCCAAGGAGATCAAGTAGAGATGAGAAACTTGAAGGATCTTATCAATGTCAAAGCAATTTAAATAATTCATTACTTCAACAAAAGACAAACAAAATGGTGTTTTGTCAAGTTAACTGACTTAACAAGGAGACAAAAGCTAAAGGCATTATACATAGCAGTCTTCTACATTACCTGCCTTCATCAATGAAATCTACCACCAGTGTACTGAGGATAAAGAGAATGAGCAGGGCAATAAACATGTGGTAGATAGTCCTGATGTGGTTCACCTCAAACAGCTCACTGCGGGAAAACAGACAGCAGGTGATAAGACTCTGTCCAGCTACAATGACATCGTCAAACGAGCTTCAAGAAGCGAAAATCTCAAAACTGTGCTCTGTAACAAACACATTTTGCAATGCACTTTAGTCTTCAGGTGGCAATATTTACACTTAGTTCAGATCAACGTGCCGACTTACTCTAGGAGGGACCTTCGACTGACAAAGTACTTGCCCTGGCCATGAGGAGGGCGAAAATGCCTGAAGGAAAACAGAGCAACATCAGCAACCAGCGCATTTTTGTTGAAGAAAAAGCATGTGTATGACCCAGAGAGTAATGGGGAAAGTTTGTCCATATGTGCAGAAAGCCCACACGTCTGGTATTAAGTGCAAATGAGAACAAAGTCTGCTCAGACAGGCTTGAGAAGCTGACAGGCAGCACCTGAGTTTGCTCCTCTCCTTGTCTGACAGCGGAGGTGAGAAGACAGCAGGTACAGGTGCAGGCTCCAGGCTGGCCGACTCCTCAATCAAACTGTCCATGAAGTCATTAACCTGACTGTCAAACTGACGCATCAGGTCACTCTTCAGGAACTGAGGAAGAGCAAAAGACGCAAGAAGAGTCATCATTAATAGTCTGCAAATACAAATAAGGAATATTTCACATTTATGTGGCAATCATTTTAAAACATACCAAAGGTGTGACACACAGTATGCACACATAGCTTGCAGTGTTGTGCAACTGCTTGAATGTGTAATGTGCTTATTTAACCATCAGGGATTGATCTTTTGTAAATCAATGTTCTAACATTACAAAATGCGTCATGAGCAAACCTTGAAAAATCATCATCATGTTGCAGAAAACAAGATACATTTGATTTCAATGCATTCATTCATTTTCATATCAACTGTTCTTTTTATGTCATCACGCCACCTGAACCAAAGTTCAGAGATAATCCATATTTCTGAACATCTTCAACTGAGAACAAATTGGATTTAATGATGCAGCTCATGGAGGATGGAGAGACACTGATCTCAATCAAATAGGAATTTGGTTTTACTAAGTTTCCCAAATAATATCTGGGTGTAACAGAAAACCCTTTAACATGGAAATAAACCTAATAATAACTGTGGCTGTGTGTCCCTCTAAGGCAAATTAGTGTTTGTCAGCAGGGTGACAGAACAAAATATATTTATCAATTGGAGGAAAGCCAAGATGAATCCAAGTTAAAATAGTTTTCCCTCTTGGAGAGAGTTCATAGTGGCCCATTCAAACATGCATCCTGAGCATTTACTTCACCCAAATTACTGACTTACTAACCTCTGCTTTCCTTTTCAGCTGTAGCTTTTTGCTGATTACATGCTCCACTTCAATTTTTCCTGAAATTGGAAAGAGAACATAGAAACATATGATAAAATTAAAACTGCCAACAAGCTGCTGTGCAATCTTCCAATAGCACTATAAAGCTACGTGCTTTGGGCGCAGCCACATCGACAAAAGAGCCAAACGAGTTGCCAGGTTACGTTGTCTCAACAGAACTTCAACCTGGGAAATGTAAACATCAATTCAAGCCATGTCAAATATTTCAATAAATGACCAGGAGACAATTTACTAATGGTTAACTGTGGGGCATTTAATGAGATGGCTCTGGATTTATTGTTCAACAGGACTTATAATCTGTGTTTACGTGAAAGTGATTGAAACACTGTACAGGATGCTAGTAGTTGAGTCCTGCATATCTAAGTCATCGTGTTGTAAAAGTGTTGACATCTGGGAAACAGCAGAAGTCAAGTTACAAAAGGAGACACACCTATGAGAATGTGTAGCAAGTACAACCTGACGTCCCCCAAGCTAAGCAAATTTGACTGTCAGTGGTTAAGGTCACTAGAGGTTATTAGACTTGACAGCTGTCATGTGATGAACAAGTTCGCTGGGCTGCTCTCCACCCATCTGGCAACAAGATGTCAACAAACAGGACAGAAAATAAAAAGACGGAACTTGACACTGTACCAAGTCCAAGGCAGCAATCAATTTTATGAGCATTATATCCTTATTTTCACTTTGAATAGTCAGTATTTTTTCAATCACATCGCCCAAAGACATGCCATCAATGTCACCATTTGTCATGATGGCTTCAGTGACCATCACTTCTTGTCTGTGTCACCATGTGGTTTGGAAAACATTATCAGAGTCAGTTCAGCAGTGAGCCGTCTCTACCCTGTTATTCTCCATCCAGGTTAACCACAACAGCTGTGCCACAGGTCACATCACATAAGAGGAACCCGTCATCCCATGATACAGTTTTAGTGACTAACACATCCAGGGAAATTTACAGAAATTTAAAAACGGGAGGTAGGCGTTGAATCAGCATGTATATCACAGTTCACTGTAACCAGAGGTCAATGTCCTCTCCCTTTGTCCTGTTAATGAGGGGGTTGAGACTTTCTCACCATTGCTGGTAATGTGGTTGTCTCCATTGCCTTGCTGATGTTCTCCCTCATTACATTCCCCATTCAAAGAGCTACTCAAGTCACGGAAGATGGGGATCTTAGGAATGGTTCGGTAGCGAGACCGGAGGACAGTGTCACCCCCACTCTCCATCCTAAAGAAACAGATAAGTTTAAAAAAAAAAGCATTAACAAAGTAAAATATGTCACACATCACTGCTCACACCACATGGATGGGAATGCTAAAGATTTGGATGGATAAACAAAGCAAACCCAGTTCACTCTCACGTGACTCGCAGCAGACAGACAGCTAGCAGTTCAGTTAGCTGACGTTGAGTCAGTTTGACAGACGGCGATTAATTCAAGAGCTAGCAAATTAGCTTTAAGCTAAACAGCCACCGGGCTTAATGTTGGTTTAATTACTCTTCCAACAAAGCTTCTGCCTGGTGACACTCAGCGCTAGCAGCACTGAGTACAAATTAGCCAACTTGTTGACGTCTATCGTTAGCTGTGAAAATGCTGCCTACCGACTTCCTGGATACCTACTCGGGTCAACCGCCGGGTGCTCTCTTATCAAGCGGACCTCCGTCGTTTCTGAGTCCGGACTAAGATGTGTCACTCCGTCAATCACAACAATCTGAGCTGCGCTTCACCTTCCCCATCGTATTAACAGGGGAGACGAGGAGCAGGGAAGCCGACGCTGATTGGTCGAGTCTCTCCTCCTTTCGACGTCACCAGTGATGAGCCCAATGTCTGACTAAAGCAGTGTTTCCCAACCACTGTGCCGCGGCACATAAGTGTGCCGTCAGAAATTATCAGGTGTGCCGTGGAAGATTATCCTAAATCTTAGAGCACCGATCAGGTGAAATCTTCCTGTGTGTCTTTCTTCAATTCCTGCAAGAATATCAGCTTTGTGTTCAACTAAACAGGCCCAGGTTTCACACTGAGTAAGTAAATTGAGTAAATTGAGACTACATTTTCATTATATTTCAATAAATATACTTTTTGTGACATTTTTGTTTGGTGGTGTGCCTTGTGATTTTTCTAATGTAAAATATGTGCCGTGGCTCAAAAAGGTTGGGAAACACTGGATTAAAGGTTCAATCCCCCAAAACGATGAGCTGCGTTTCATCTCAATTCTACAGTCACTGAATTAACTGGATGACAGCTGTGCAATAGTTCCAGAGATCCCCCTCACACCTTATTTGAAAGAAGATTTTGAGTTGCAGGCTAATGTAGCCTTTTCTTACATTTTCTTTCGGAATGATACAGTATTTCCCCAAATTCTGTGATAAAATGTAATAAAATCAGCCCTTTCTGAAAAATGTTTTACCTAATGTTACTGAGTAAACCACACAATAAGTAGAAAGCAATCACTAAAACTACTTCAAACTGAAGGCCACATGTGAATGAGATGAGCGATGTCTAAATACAGTAAAACATCTGCTATCAAAAATATGTGTATGAGGATCTCATATCTTTTTACTCTTCACAGGTGCATTCTACAATAAAATCATAAATACTGCAAGAATAAAGTTATGCTCATACAATCTTACTGGTTCGAAATATACTCTAAATTGTTTTTTACCTTGTGTTCCTTCTGAAGGAAGCGTGGTGAGTCATAAATCACACGGTAGCCTGGTCTTATGAGTTGAGCATGGTAAATGCAATTAACTTTAAAAACACAGGAAAGCATTTATGAAAACCATCAACAACTACATTATGTATTATGATAACCTTTCAAGCTGAGGACACACATAATCACAGATTTCCTTTACAGCTGTAGTGTGCATCATTCAAGGGTAAAAAAAGCATCATAAGTAATCAAACTACACTTGATTAAAGGTCATCACATCATACTTGGATGATTCTGAATAGTCTGTTGAAGAGACTCTGTGACTCAGACCAGATCTCGCTGTGGGCGTTTTCCGTCACAACAAGGCCACTTTGTGATGTGTTCTGCTAGTGGTACACAATCAAAACAGCCATGGGAAAAGTTTCAAATGATCCTAGAATTATCATATTGTGCTGTCACCCAACAATAATTTGACTTCTGGCATTACTGAATTTGGACATTTGGGAATCTACAGTTGTGCCATCGGGCCCTTATCTAAGCCAGAGCAAAATGTCACGGTAGGGCTCAAATAAATGGCACTGTGCTAGTTTTACATGCACAGATGCTTTTCATTTGCTACTGTTATAAAAGTCCTTGTCTAAGCAAAAGCACAAGGCATGAGGCAAACATGAAATACTTAACTATCACTATAAATTCTGGATAATTGTGTTTTCTATCACGATATGGGCATATTAAGAGAGCAGCAGCATGTCCTGTGTCATCAGTGCTACATTTTATCTTAATTGGTATGAGATCACACCCTACACATAATGTAGTTCGGTTAAAAATATCACTTCACCTTAATGATCACAGAAGAATACTGTATGGTGCAGGCAGTAAAAATACAACAGATGTACATGGCTTGATTTCGTTTTGTTCGAAGTCATAATTTTATTTTGAAAATGCTGCACATCCTTCCCTCTGTGAGGATGATGAGGCACTAAATACACTGAGCTATCATATAAACACTTTAATTTTCAAGTCAATCTTATTCAAACATTTGGTGCTACATGGAACATTTAACAACAATTTATAAAATATGCCATATAATAAAATCTAACAATTCATTCAGTTTATGACAATTTAATAAATATACACAAAATACAGTAATGAGCAAATGAATCCTAACAAAATTGTTCATGTAAAATATCGAGTCACCATATATCCCTGCTTTCTATATTAAAGAGATATTTACAGAATTTCATCGGGCACACACATGCACACCAGCACACATACACACACACACACACACACACTCCTCTGAGGTCAAAAGAAGCAGAGAGGTCCCAAAACAGCAGTGATCTCAGGGACAAGCGGTGATAGTGATGTCATCTTTACACCCAGATCTCTGACAGGGAGTGACTCCATATCACCTCGATGTAGCTCCGTGCTCCCCCGAGCCATCACATCCACCTCCAGCTGCAAAATGATCAGACGTTAGAGACATGAAGAGAACGTGTACTTTGTTCTTCCTGGATTTATTACTTATTCCCTGTAACTGAATCTTCCTCGGGCAGCGTACAGCAGAGTGGGAAATTATTTTTCAACAACAACAAAATCTTCAGTCTTACCTCACAGCCTTTCCTGGACACTGTGGTGAGGTGTGAAAGAATTTCTTTGCCAGAGTCTCCCAGGAGGTGAATGACCCTATGGGCTGAATTATTTGTGCCAGCAGCACTGGAGAGGTTTCCTGTACAGCTGACAGTCATGCGCTGGAAAGATGTTTGGCTGTGTAACCGTAGAAACTTCAGCTGGACAACATCCACACCAGTGTAATCAAACTATTAGAGACAGAATATCAGTTCATTTGAAGCCTGAGGAAGGGGTTCACTGATGTTAGAGATACTGAATGTTCTACAGTAAGTCTGCAAGTGTCACAGTCTTACCTTGTTTCCACCATGTTGCTCACTAAACCACTGGATAGACATTTTCGATTTCTTCTCCTCTGGTTCCAAACTTAATTTAATCTAAAGAATAGAGTATTACTGATCATTGTATCCACATATTCTCCGCCTAATTGCAGAGAACATCAAGACTCTCTTGCAGTGGTATTCACATAATATTATGCCTACTCTTATCAGGATGGCCCACTGGCAGATGCAAGCATAACATTTCTTTTTGTTCTTCACAAATTCATCATAATGCTCAAGATGACAACTCTTAAGATGGACAAGTCAGGTTGTAGAGTTGGAGGGATGTGATTTGGCTCCTCCTCAAATGACATTGAGCAATTAGCAGCATTGCTATCCATTTCAAAAAACTGCCACACCACAGATACACTCCTTTCAGATGTGCATAATTGAGGCATCATTCTGTTGGCCCCTCATATCTGCACAAATGTTCTTTTCAGGCCGATACTGATATTTAATTTTAAAGTCTTCATCAGCTGATACCAATAGCGTGGAGACATTACTTAAAAACAAGAGATTGAATGTGTTCTGTGTTTTGGAAACTGTGCTAAGGCCTTCCCCAAGAAAGTGAACCGATTCTTCACACAGTACTTAGTCTGCTAATGTTAACCCTTGGAGGTGAAAATGAGAGTACCTGTGACTGCAAGGGGTCGATGCAGGTTGTTCCTCCTGCTGTGAAGTTACAGAATACCTTCACAGCGTCATAGGGACAGCCTTGGTTCGGGTCCATGTAGAAGTAACCTGACAGATAAACGAGTGCCACTCTTTGGTAAACAGTGTTTCATCGGAAATAGATTTACAACACGTCACACTTATGAGCCTATTCAGACCCTCACCGTCAGTCAGATATGGGTGAATGAGTCCCAGCTCGTAGCAGGTGGTGGCAGGGTCGTCTTTGGTTCCCTGAGGCCAGCTAAAGGATTCCTCAGCCTCATCTCTTTGAGACCACCTCCTGGACACCGGCCTGGACAACTACAGAGGAGTCCATCATTCAGTCATTCAATCAGTCAACCGAACATTCAGTCATAATTCACCCCCTTGAATATAAAGCATAAATGAACACTAGAAAATGAGAACATTGTGTAAATAAAGTAGATATGAGAAGAAAACTTGTACCAACTTTTGGTTGTCCTTCACTTTGCTTCATTAGGCTGGATGTTTGTCTGGATCTTGCCACATTTTTCACTTTCGATCTTGTACTGGGTCTTGTTTCAGACTCTAGGTTTGATTCCTGTCGCTGTATAGGCCTGCGCTTGCCTGGTGCACCTTGTTTTCCCTTTGAAACAAATGAGTTTGAGTGCCATCAAGCTTCAAATGCATCTTAAAGTTTGACAGTATATCACAGCTAAGTTTGTTGATCAGGTCAAAACATTTTTTCACTTGCTTGCTTGTATTGCATCAGCAAAATGTCTTACTGGAGGTCCACGCTTGCCCTTCATTCCCTTTGGCCCTCTCCTGCCCTGGACACCTTTCATCCCCTATAGAGGAAACAAGGAAATGCTTGAGCCAACTAATGACGGAAGACTGAAATCATTTCATGTTAGCTACATCAGCTAGCCGCCAAAATGCTCTCTTGAGAAACATTAAGTGAAAACTATGACTGAATTCAGGATGCACAATGACTTTTCTGATATAATCAGGTCCAGAAGGACTCACAAACCTGCAAAGCCATGAATGAAAATCAACAAAAATCAAAACCAGTGGCTCACCTTGTGTCCAAGCTGGCCCTGCAGCAAAGACAAAACAAGAATAACTTTAGTAAAATGTTTCAGCAAACTATTTTATAAAGCAGAATATTAAAGCAACGTACAGGAAGTCCAAGGAGGCCTTTTTGCCCATGTGGACCACGAGGACCAGGATCCCCCTGTGAAAATCAGTCAGTCGATTAATAACTTGCTACCTGTTAAATCAATATAAAAAGAAAAGAACAACACAACTTGCCTCCTTTCCTTTATGACCCCTCTGGCCTTTCAGTCCCTGTAAACCAGGGTTCCCCTATGACAGAAGTTAGAAATGTGGTACACCAACTAAAATGATGCCTTTTTGCAGTTTAAACTCATTTCATATTTCAGATCATTTAGACCAACCTTTAGCCCAGGTGGCCCAATTGGTCCCAGAATTCCCGTGTCACCTTCGAGACCCTGTGAGTGAAGGAAAAGAAGTGTGAGAAAGGGTCATTTTCAAATTTCATTGAATTATTATATAATCAGGAAGTCTCATTGAGATTAAGATTCCTTTACCAAGAGCACAGTCAGCAAATAGAAACAGCACATTGCATAATAAACAAGGGATTTAAAAAAAAAGGGTTAAAAATGGGTCCTCCCACAACAGTTAAATGATGATGATTGTCTGATTTCTATACATTTGTTGGGACTTATTGTAAAATCCTGAAGCTATGCAGCTGACTAAAACACTAAATAATATTTGAAATAAATCCTCTATAGCCGATTCAACTGACAGCTTCAACATCAGCTGAGGTTGGGTGGATTATACAGTACAGAAACATGATGGGACAAAGCATCATTTAAAACTGTGTGTTTGTGTTTGTCTTTTACCTTTGGACCAGTACCTCCAAACTCGCCCTTCTCTCCTCTCAGTCCTGGAATACCCTGTATTGAGACCAGTGATGATGCAGGTGTTTACTGGAAAATGCATTATGTTAATTATTACTGATATTCTCATGAGAAAAACTTGTGAACAAGCTTGCACACCTTCGGCCCCAGTGGTCCAGGTGGCCCTTGTTTTCCTGTTGGTCCAGCTTTACCCTGAGAGAGACATCAGTAAGACACATGTTAATGTTTTTCACAATTACATCAATGAAAAGAGAGCTTTTAATGCATATATTCACAGTAAACATACTGATGGTGATATCCTAAATTTGAATAAATTATATGTTTTTGTACCTTGAAGCCTGGTGCTCCAGTGTTTCCCCTGATCCCAGGAGGTCCGGGTTTTCCCTGGAACATTTTATATGTAATGTCACAAAACACTACACCGAACTAGAACAGATACTTATGAATACGGGAAAATTTCCACTGTTTTATGGTGGAGGGTTGTATGTTATCCAAGTCTGTTTTGGAGCTTACTATTTTGCCAGGCCTGCCAGGTGTTCCAGGGGCTCCTCTGAAACCAATATCACCCTTTGGAAAGAGCAGAGGAGCGACTGAATTTAGTAAAAATGTGGAACAACAGACTAAATCACTGTATGGTATGTTTTTCTTACCGGATCGCCCTCATTTCCCTCAACCCCTAGTAAACCATCCAAACCGCTTAGACCCTGAGAGCAAGATCATGAGACAAGACACCAATTGTTAATACACCCCTCATTTCCAGCTGAAATACCACTGAATCATAAAAGTTAACATTTTGATATGCATGTTATTTTAATTTTAACACTTGAAATGAGCAATGATTTCAGGAAGCATTGATGGATTTGGAACGTATTTTATTTATCAGAAGGGATACTTGCGGGTTTTCCAGGTTGTCCAGCAGGTCCTGGTCTACCCTGCTGGCCTTCAGCTCCCTACAAAACAGACTTCATGAGATCAGCTCCACGCCCAGATTGTGACAGTAACAGTTGGGTGATAAAATCCTACCTTTAGTTCAAATTATATATAATCTTGAATCATTACAGCAGAATATTAAAATAAAAGATTAAAATCAAACTCACAGTTTTTCCAGGAGCTCCTTTGTTTCCTTTCCTTCCAGGCTGGGCTCTTTTTCCCTTTATGAAAAACATTATCTCAATTATGACAACTTTGTTTTATTTTTTCTGTTTTAGATTTTCATCTGAGCTGAACAATGACTTCCTCTCACCTTTGACCCCTGAATTCCTTTAGTTCCTGGAAGACCAGAAGGACCAGCAGGTCCAGGTTGACCTTTTGCACCTGGAGAGCCAGTGAACCCCATCTTCCCCACTGTCCCCTGAAAAATAGACTCTCACACATAAATTATACTTATATGACCTCTATCTGCTGAGGAAGTAACATTATATGCTATCTTACCACTGTGCCTCTTGTCCCAGGCTCTCCTTCAGCCCCCTTTTGACCTCTAATACCCTGGAGAAAACAGAAGGTTACACAAAGACACTGTGGTCACATCTTTATACACATTACTAAATATACTTGAACACACACTTGGATGACGCACACAGGGTACAATATATTATGAAATCCCACCATGTCTCCTCTGATGCCAGGAAGGCCAAGCTTTCCCTTCTCCCCATGACTGCCCTGAGTTACACAAACACACAGCAGAGACAGCGTTAAATGTATTAAGTGAACCCCTACGGCTGAACAGATCACAATGGCAGCACTGAAGCATTTCACTGCACCAGAATGAATAAATGGGACATTATACCTTTGGTCCAGGGATTCCTGTTTTTCCCTCAGTGCCTTTCTTGCCCAGCAAACCCTGTAAAAAGAACCACATTAACTTGTATTTCATACCCTATTTCTGAAATTAACTTCTATATTAATAAAACAATAAAACTAGTTAAGCTATATTTGTTTTGTTTAACAACCTTGATGGCTTCACCCACCAATGAATGAAAAGCAGTTCTTTGCACCGTGTATACTATCTTAATGTACACCCTCATGTATTTGACACTGAAGTGCAGCTGAGCACAAGCTGAGAAACTGCTTTTGCTGTCATAGTGGTTGAACATGGTGCATTCTGCCCTTGTCATCAAACACTGGTGTTTCAGACAAGCTTTGCCTGGATGTTGCTACACTGAAACTCATCCAAGTCAACACAACCATTTTGTAATTCCATAATCATTTAGTGTGGAGTTTCTCTTGACTATTATCTATTAAGCATGTTAATGCCACATTAAGTCTAATAATACATACTGGTGTTGATGGTCCAATTTGTCCAGGAGGACCTCTGATGCCAGGGGGTCCCTGAAATGAGACAGCCTAAAACTTAGTGTTTCTTTGCAGATTTGTCATATTGAAAAAATGATATACACAGCTCTTAAAAGAAATTCTCTGAATCACTCTCTGAATACAGAATATACATGTTTTAGTAAAAAAGGCCCCCAGCATGTGATATGGACATATATAAATAACATGAAGCATCATAATATTAGTGGTCAACATACAGCATTTTGGACATTATTGACAATCAAAGAATTGAACTGTATTACTAACAGTTTGTCCCAGGAGCCCCTTCTGGCCTTTGGTCCCCACTGCCCCAGTTTTGCCCCCTGGTCCGAACTGTCCAGATATGCCTGATGAACCTCTGGTCCCCGCCTCACCCTGGGAAAGCATCATCATCATCATCATCATCATCATCAATTTGGACTCTAAACCAAACTTTCAACAATCACTTTGACATGATTTCTCAGGTCAAGTCCAATGTAGCTTCTGTTTGAAAATGACTGACCTTCAGACCTGGAACCCCCCATTTCCCTCTATCCCCTGGTACACCCCTATATCCCTGCAAAAGAGGGCAAAAGAGAATAGGGAGCTGAGACACACTGTCCTGTTTTAGAGAGGGGTGACAATATTCTAGTAAACTATGTATTTGAAACAACTCATACCCACCTGTTTCCCTGTTGGTCCCTTTGCTCCCTGTGGCCCTCGGTTGCCTGTGTTGCCTTCATCTCCCTTTGGCCCTTTGGGTCCAGGAGGCCCAGTGTTACCCATGTCACCCTCAAAGTAAAACAAATGGTTTTCAAAGTCTAGCTGATAAATTGGTTCATCTACATGCATAGCCATGAAGAATATGTGATAGAATAATGGCACTCCAAGGAAATAAAATGATAACAAAATGCAAACTGACATTTACTCACAGATATGCCTTTTTGTCCAGGTGGCCCCTCAGGTCCCCTCAGTCCAACTGGACCCTAAACACAAAAGCACATGATCAAGCCTAACATGCAGCTGTACAGTCAAAGGTACAGACCGTGCAGGCCTCTAATACTGTGTTTGTGAAATTCACCCATTTTAGTGCCTTTGTATTCAATTCAATTAAATAAAGATGGAAATCAAATCTGTGACAAACACAGTCTAATCAATCTACCTCCTCACCATCGAGACCAGCAACTCCCTCCTGCCCCAAAGCTCCTCTGGATCCCTGAAAAGATTAACAGAAACAACAGAGAGATGAATCATTGGTTCAGATGGTTGCACAGATCACTCATCACATCATACTCTCGTATACAGCATTTTCTGGCACATTTAAACAAACAAGAAAGTGCAGATACCTGAAGCATGCTCAGAGCAGCTCAGCAAAAGAAAACATTTACCTTATCTCCTTTGACACCAGCTGATCCAGTTGGTCCTTGAGGTCCATCTTTACCCTAAATGTAGCGAGAGTAAAGTAACAACTGCACAAAAAGACTTCTGCATATTCATATTTCTGCCATGTAAAATAATCTCAATATTAGTTTTTACAGACAAGGACAACTCATCTACACACATCTACATCTGAAGTATAGTTTCTGGTCAGAGGCAAATCTATCAAAGAAAACAAGATTTACCGCTAGTGTTTTGGAAGTGAAGTTTAAACTTCACAAAACACAACAACAACAACAAAACTTACTGGGTAACCTGCAACTCCAAGAGGGCCAACTGGACCTTGTGGCCCCTGATGACCTGGAAGGCCACGCAGTCCAATCTCACCCCATGGTCCAATGTTACCCTGGACGCCCTGAGGGAAAAAAATAATGTATTCCTGAAACATGCCAAAAACCTTTTGTGAATCAGGACAAACTTCAGGTCAAGTCAGGCTTATTTGTTTATCATTCACAATGTATCAGGTGACTTTACAGATGCAAATTAGCTGTGGTTCCCAACCAAAACTAAGACAATAATCTAATCCAGGGTAAAGAGGTCAATCACTGATAAAGTCAATACATACAGTAAATGCAACACATAGTATGTATGAGGAAGCATACACTCAAGACCAATACTGCGTGGAAGCTGGAGATGCAAAGGCCACGAGACAGAGTGCATCCTGAAAAGGCTGTTTGTTTGTGCAGATAGCTCAACTTTGACTCTCACTCTAACAAGGGAATTTTAAACCAGGCACAAAAACATTTATGTAACATCTCTTCAATTTGTTTTTTGGAAATAAACAAAACACTAAAATGACAGAAATGGAAGCATATCTACTGTATATTTTAATGTATACAATCTAAAGCACATCTATTTCAATAATACACAGAGGCTGACTTGGATGAATGAAATCATCTTACCAGAGATCCTCTGTATCCCCGTGGTCCAGCCATGCCCATCTCACCCTGGAGGGCAGTAAGGCATGATGTTAGCAAGTGAGAGCAGACTAAAAGTCAGATTTTGTCTTCAAAACTACATAAAACTGATACAATATGAAGTAGCACTGGTACTACATACACTGCAGAAATGAAACTAGTAACAGAAAATTATTTACTTACTGGGCTGCCTTGTTTTCCCCTTGGTCCCTCCTCACCTATCTTACCCTTTACAACAAGTAGAACAGGGTGAACAGCACTTTAAAGTGAGATATGTATACCATGAGCAAGAAACCAACTTTATCCAACATGGCACAATGATGCAGCTAATAATACTGACTGATGTATATTCTCATTAAAAGGTAAGTATTGTCAAATATAAAGCTTTGAATTAATGGGTACCTTTAGGCCTTCACTTCCTGGAAGCCCTCCTGGGCCTTCTTGACCTTTAACCCCCTGAAGGAAAGAGTGGTCCTTTAATCTCAACATCATCATGGCTGCATGCAACATATCAAAATGTCTGTTGTTGCACTTCATCCTTGAAAGTGAGATGGTGATGTTATAACTTACTCTCTCTCCTGGCTTTCCGGGTGCCCCCTTCATTCCTCTGCTGCCAGCTTCTCCCTGTAGTTTGAAACAAATGTACAACTTCAGAAATGTTGTATCAGCACCCGTTACTCATATAATTTGGAATGCTGAGTCACCTGTAGTAATGTTACTCATATAATTTGGAATGCTGAGTCACCTGTAGTAATGTTACTCATATAATTTGGAATGCTGAGTCACCTGTAGGTATTTGGTGTGGCTGCATAACAACTTGTGAATATATAAATAACTAAATATGAAATATGATCTTTTGTTTCATTCAGTAAGTGTTTAAATGGGGTGATTAACACTCACACTCTCCCCGACGGACCCTTGGAGGCCAGGAGCTCCTGTCTTCCCAGGCAATCCCTGTGAAAAACATTAAGCAGAGTATCAGGTATCCATTTGTGACACTGTAAGGGAAGCAAATGTACTTGTTCAGTGTTTATTATAGAAGGGTAAACTGACTTTTGGTNACACACACACACACACACACACACACACACACACACACACACACACAAACAGAAAACGCCTGCACATTTAGCTCAGTATTTAGGAACCAAAACAGCCATTACAATACAAGGGCTGGTGAAAATAATTAAATATTGCCATAGATGTTAATTTCTGTAAACATTTTAGCTGCAGTCAAAATTGAAATTGCTTTAAGTAATCTTACGGGATCACCTGAGGGTCCAGGCTTTCCTGGATTCCCATTGGCTCCCTGAAATGAGACATAAAAACCATACACTCAAACATAAACTGCTGCATCACTGCAGCATATCTGAGGTCATATCTTCTCTGGTAATTAATGCTGCTTGTGCAGAGGGTTTGGTCCTGTTCTCTTACATTAAGTCCAGGTGGTCCAGGTTCTCCTATTTCTTCTTCATCTCCTGGCTCACCCTGGTGAAACACACAGAGGGCAGATGACAAGGGTGACCCTACAATTATGGCTGCAATCTACTGCTGAATTTATAGCTTTTCTTACTGGTTGTATGTATGTGTTAAAGGGAACTCACAGGGTCACCTTTAGGACCTGCAGGTCCATCTGGTCCTGGGTTTCCCTGTAAGACAAAAAAAAAAAAAATTCAAGTTGTTTTCTCGATTCATATTTTTTGTCTTCATGTGACACAAGTGATAAGTGTGATTGCTGTATGTGGAGAACTTCCAACCAAACAAATTCTTATCCTTGAAAAGAAGAATTTGCTGATTTTGTCTCATGTTTATGGCTGATCCCAGTACTGTGGAATAAAGGAAGGAAGTTTTGTTATACCTGAGGTCCATGGACACCAGGAAAACCAACCACTCCACCAGAACCAGGCTCTCCCTGAAACAATACATGTACAGTAAATGAAGGTTATTATTTATTATGCTAAATAGATATCATGAGATTATCATTATTTGGTCTCTGGGAGAAAGAATACTCTACGTGTCTTGTCACCTGTGGCCCGGCTGCTCCTCTGGCGCCCAGTTCACCTTGATGACCCTGATAGCATAAAATATTGTTTCCCAAGTATCTTTTTATTAGTAAATTTGGATTTCAACTTGATCAACTGGTTGTTACCTACCGGAGGTCCTTTAACGCCAAAGACACCTTTTACACCTCTTGGGCCCATCTTGCCCTGAGCAGCAGACAGATTAATAAATATGTTTACTTTTGATAGTTTGCCATTATTTAATCCAATATCACCATGGCACCCATTTCATGAGACATATTATATTGTGTTGGAAAACTTACAGGTGGGCCTGGTGGTCCACTAAAGCCTTGAGCTCCAATCTCTCCCTGAAAATAATCAGCAGTGTATCAAACAGGGATATCAGTGTCATTAAAAGCAATGATCAAGATGGCGTATTTCATATAATTATTGATATGTATATTAATATGGATGATTGCCACCCAATAAGTTGTCTGACACTGACCAGAGGTCCTGATGGTCCCCTAAAACCAGGGGGACCCCTGGCTCCAGGAATTCCCTGTAAACATTGCACAGTTTAGATGCTGCAATGTATCCATGAAGGCACATCAGCGATGACTTTAACAACCATCAGTAAACTAAAGTTATTATTTTAAGCACAGTAAAAAAAAAGCTCAAGTAATTGAAATTATGCTTTATCATGACCTACTAATGATAGGGCCACAAAAGCAGGTAGAAAGTCAAAAGCAAAGTCATCCGTACTTACTATGTACCCAGGGACACCAACGACACCTCTGACTCCTTTATTTCCCTGGTTTGGCAAAGGCAGGAAAATTACAGTCACATGTATCAGCCCTCTACTCCTGAAAAAGATGTATGTGTGTTTGTGTGTGTGTGTGTGTGTGTGTGTGTGTGTGTGTGTGTGTGTGTGTGTGTGTGTGTGCGTGCGCGCGCGCAGGCTGGATGCTGACTCTGACCTTGTCTCCCTTTTGTCCTCTGTTCCCCTGTGGTCCAGCCTCCCCTTGATAACCCTAATGATGGAAGAAAATGGTTCTGACAAATATGAATAAAATGCTTCTGTCTGACAATATAGTGACAACTTTCCAAAAGAACTGGGATTTTTGCAGATGCCCTTCTGTAATACCCAGTGCCAACAAAAATAAATAAATAAATAATAAAAAGTTAAATGCAACAACACTCAGACATTTAGTCTGAGAGATAAATTGATAAATAGATACACACACATGCTTTGGCCTCCATAATTTCAATCCTAATAACATTAGAAGTCCAGGCCACTCTTACCCACTCACCCAGCTCCCCTTTGCTGCCCTTCTCTCCTCTGTAGCCTTTGGGACCCTATGGGGAAAAGCATGAAGTGAATTTATCAAGCTGCAACAGGATTACACTTAGTACATGTACTGTTTGATTGGAAATTATAGATAACAACGTATTAAAGACAGGATTACAACTATGAAAATACAAACATATTTTACATGTCTCTACACAGATTTACCTGTTCTCCAGGTAAGCCAGGAGGGCCTGGATCGAGGTACTCTCCTGGGGTCCCATCACGTCCAGGTCTGCCCTGGGGACCCGGCAGACCTTGTGGTCCAGGGTTGCCCTTTTGTACAACACAGCATGTAACACAGCCTCCCTGGTCTCACAACTTTAATGTTGAGTAATGTCTTTAGTAATGTACTGTGCATGAAGCTCAGCATTGCCTCTCTAAATGACAGACACTTGAAAAGGTGTAAATAAAAAAAAAATCATTTGAAGTGATGTGTGATGAGCCAAGAGAGCTAATGAGCACAGCCTTGGTGTATACACTGATAAGATGTAAAAAAGTGGGGATACCTACGATTTTCCCTTGAACTCCTTTTCGTCCTTGCTTCCCAGTAATTCCAGGTGGCCCCTGGAACATAAAATTAGTCACAGTAGAATCTGCCTATGTTTGGTATTGTCATGGTATGACGAAGTTTAAACCTAGATAGCTGTTTAAATGCTGCCTTTTCAAGAAATCCATAATGCTGCTGTGTGCTTACAATTGGTCCGTCATTGCCAGGAGGTCCAGGAGGCCCTGGAGGCCCCTTAAGTTTCTGAAGATAAAACAAACACAAGATGTCCTCATGGTATACATGTTTTTTTTTTTACACTAGATACACTGTAAATAAAGCAATAATACATTATATTGCTCAAAAAAAAAAAAAAAAAAAAAAGATTTTAACTGCATTGTGACACCTACCGGCCAGTTAGAAATGAGCTTTTTATAGATCTTCTTTTTCTGAAAGGAAATGACAAAGAAAATGTGTCTTTTATATTGTTAACATCTTTCTCTTGCAGATGATCCTCAAACAGTTTTCTTGAATGTGACAAACTCTCAGAACAATAATAACAATGACTCTGTTATAAAATATGTATCTAAACTGGGGAATTAAAAGTGTGTAGCACCAAAGACGAGTGGTTACTGGTGCAGAGGTACAGTTTACCTTGAAAGCCTCCCACTCCTCTTCAGAGGTTTTAAATACAACAATGGCAGGCATCCCAGGAGGACCGATGGGGCCTCTATATCCTGTCCTCCCGGTCCTGCCCATGACGCCTTGATAGCCCTGAGAAGACAGAAAACAATATGTCTCTTTGATGTGGAAAACAGGATGAGTTTAGATTACGTTTCCTATCTTCTGATCAACGCAGGCAGAGATAAAAACCTGATAACTTAATAACAGATAATTAAGGTATTTTAACCACTAGGGGGCAGAAGAGGTCCACAAGCCCCTGACATAAACTGCCCTGAGATACAAACTGCCTATCCTGCTCTTGGGGCTGTTGTTGTCTCATTTGGCTTCAGTCTTGCTGAAATAATTAATTACAAACTATTTCAAAGATTCAACCAACACTCAACAATAGAGTCTACCAATAGTTAACAAGAAAACAACAGTGCTATTTATCAAAGTCATTTATCCATTACTTTTGTTGAACTATTTCAGCTATTTATTCTTTACTTTTAGTTATTTCAATGGTTTATCCATTACTTTAAGCTAATTATTTCAGCCATTTCTAACAGTTATATTGCTTTTATCGAGCAGTTTGAACTGTTAATCTGTTAATTTTAGAGATCAGTTTCAACTATTAATCCTTTTACCTTGAGCTATTTCAACTGTTTTTTGATTACTTTAATCATCAGTTTAGCTATTGTTTATCCATTACTTTAAGCTAAGTTTTTCAGGCATTTATAACAGTTAGTGTATATTACCTTTACCGAACAGTTTGAACTGTTAATCTGTTTGGATATCAATTTCAAGCTATTTCAACTGTTTATCACTCTTAAGTAGCTATAAGGAAATAACTGCTAGCTAACCCATTACTTTTAGCTAGCTATGTGTGTCAACCATGTATCCATTACTTTCAGTGTTAGCTAAATTTTAGCTCTTTCAGCACATCAGTTACAGTACTTTTAATGTTTTCAGCTATTGTATTACTTTCAGCAATGTATTTAGCCATTTATTTGCTTTTAACTAACTTCTGTAACTATTTAGCTATCATTTTTAGATATTTCACCATTATCAGTTGATTTTAGCAATTTCAATTGTATATGCATTACATTAAAATAACTATTTAACAAATACACATTACCTTTAGTGCACTATTTGAAATGCTGATTCATTACTTTTTAACCAATCCATCAATTTTAGCCAACTGTCAACTTGCCTAGGGCTACATATTTGGGCTGTGTGTTGGACACTATCTGTTAAGCATTATGCACAATTCTTTCAAATTACACTGTGTTATTTGATTCAATGTCGATACAAAAAGAAAAACCTTTTTAGGTTCAACTTAATACATACTTTGTCTCCTTTAGGCCCCGGTGGTCCAGGTAGCCCAGGCGGACCCTGCAACAACAGAGGAACAAGCGAGGTGGAACACTTGGATCTGGATAATCATCACTATCAAAATTAATGTATTGTAATCCTTTATGATTTATTGATCAAGGAAGGTTAAAAAAGTTATTAACAAAAAAGTTAATTGGGGCTGGTTTAACATTACAACTAAATAATGCAGATGTTCCAGGTTATTATGTCTGAATCCTGATTAATGAGAGTTTGTGAAGTTCTGGTACTAAAAACATTGTACACAGTCTTAAATACGAGGTACCAGAAGATGGATTTCACTGTTCAGGATTACGGTGACACAGTTTAACCAGAGAAGGGAGATGATGGCTTTCACTGAAGAGACGGACTATCCCCTCCTTTCAACCACACACACAGACGCTCATACACTTGAATAGCTTTCCCGGTGCTAGAATTGACACATATATGTTGCCATTGCAGTCATTAAATCAGCTAGATGCAAACTAAATATCATCTAAGGTCATGACAGAAAATGAGATGAAAATATCACACAAATGTGATTACAATTTGCTGTCTTTGTTCATGCATTTCTAATTCCATTAACACCTACTCAGTGTCACTGTGAATAAATCGGACATTTAAAGTAGGCCAATAGCAAGACCTTAATGAACAACAATAACTTCAAATGTGAAATCCAGCTTTGATTTTTTATTTTTTTAACAGTGACACAGGTACTGCTACATGTAAACAATTTCTTACCCTTTGACCCCTATTCCTTGGTCTTAATCCGGTCCCATGATGTCTGACTGACGTAGGCGAATGATTGGCTGCTTTAACAGTCTGCTGTTTGGATTCAGTCTCTGACTGGATGGTGTCTTCAGTCTGAGAGATCCAATCAGGTGAGGACTGAGTAGATTCCTCAAAGACATCAGTGTCATTGTCATAATTGTCTTTTTCCATCTCTGTATGTCTCTGTACTTCGTCCTCCACCCCTAAATCTGTTCCATCATCATCAGTCCCACTCCTCTCCTCCACACCGGGAAGTTGTTGTTGTGGTGTCTCTGTTTCAAGTGAAAGTGTTTTCAACCTGCCTTCCATTTCCTCTTTTTCTTTTATCTCACTGGCTGAAACATTAGTAACCTCACCCTCCATGCTCTTGGTACTTAATGATTCTCCACTTTGTAGTGTTGGAGTTAAAACAGTCAGGTTTGGGGCTGTCTGAGGTGCTGCAGAGTCCTCACCTGCTGCTCTAACGAGTGATACATCTTCTGTCTGTCGGAAGAGTTTAAGTGGTGGGTCTACTGAAGCAGGAGGTATAATGAGTAGTGGTGATGCCTCCTGTCTTGCTTCTCTTACTCCTCCTTCAGATGAAGGGTATGTGCTGGAAGTGACAAAGCCTGATTGTGTGATGGGGGTTGGGATAAGAGTAGATCTAGTGGCAAACTCAGAGTCCTGTGGCCTATTAGAGAAAGATCTCTCTGTATTTGCAACTTCTGCATCTTCCCCCGGGCCTCCTGATGAGACACCTGGAGCTGTGGGGTTCTCAGGTTGAACGGCAGGCATTGAAATGGCTGTCTCAACACTTTCCAAGTCAGATGCGTCTCTTGATCTGGAGCCCTCCTTTGCTACAACAAATGACTGATGAACTTGTCTCGGGCGCTGAGCTGTTTGAAGTGTGTGGACAGTGGGAGACCTGGTTGTGACACTTCCTTCTGTGCCCCATGGGTCCTTCTTTGTTTCTAATATGTCAGCATGAAAATTAGAAAGCTGCTCATTTCCAGCCAGAGTCAGACGCTGTGGTTCAGGATTTCCACCTTCCTCGGTACTCACAGTTGTTGGTTTGTCCTTTACTCTCTTGGTTGAGCCTACAGTCGGAGTGTCTGTGTCAGCCTGGGTTGTCACAACAGCTTTGGTGTCTACATCCTCTGCAGCAGGAAGTGACTTCAGAAGGGAAGTGATGCTCACTGGACCCAGTTTTGGTACCAGTTCAGTGGGATCAGCCTTAAGAGTCATGTCTTGAGGGGTATTTTCTGGCCTGGATGATTCTCTGATACTGGGCTGAATGGTCACCTCATCTATAGCTCCAGCCTCCTAGGAAAAGTTTACATGAGGAAAAGCATTACCCAACACACAACAGCACTGTGTGTGCTGAACTCCATTTAACAGCCTTTAGTAAGAATAACTGATTGATCTGTAAACTCTGCACTGTTTTGTAATTGCCATTCTCCTCAGTTCTTCAACCTGTTCAGGGGCCGGCCTCTCATAGATAGACTGTGGCTTAGATCGAATTTAACTTCAGATCGTCGCTAAATTTCTTCTGTTGCACAAATTACAAAAAAAGCCTAAGGGTTTGACTGGCTGTAAGGTTTGTAATATCAGGAAAAAAGAGCAACAAACAGATATCGTCAGGAGGTAAACCTTGTGAGTGAAACCCTGTTGAGACAAATGTCTGGCAGCTGACTACAGTGTGTTGTTTGTACCTTTGTGTCTGTCAGAGTTGAGCAGGTAATGCTGTGATCTTGACAGTGCTGCTCGGCCTCTGTAAGATCTCCTAAGACTGAGATCATCTGCTGGATGGTGCCCTGAACACATCACACACACACACACACACACACACACACACGCGCGCGCACACACACACACACACACACACACACACACACACACACACACACACACACACAGAAGACAGAAGTGACCATCTTAAAGACTCTATATCATGGTTTATAGCTTCTGTGAAGTGAATTATATTATTATGATAGTAGTCAGTATGTTTGTTTATCTGCTACAGTATATTTTTCTTATAATTTCACTTGGGGGCGCCATGGTTAGGAACATTGAAGGCTCTCAAAGGTTGCATTTTTGTACAATGTTATGCTAAACCTTTAAAACCATACAGCTGTGGTGTAACAGATACATAATGCAGATCCAGACATTTCAATTTCAATATCCATAAATTAGAGATGAATATAATTGAAGTCAAAGTCCACATGTTTTCCCTGCCCTCTGCTACCATTGGTCTGACTGTGCAGGGGATCACATATAACTGCCATTTTTTAGCCGTTTTCATCCAGAGAAAGTGGAGACTAAATGAAAAATATAGAGGAAAAAAAGGTGGGAATGCTGGCTCGATTGTGTTTGTACCTTAGTTTTTTTCTTTTTTTAATTGACTCAATGCTCTTGACTGATTGCAGGTACTAAGATGACTGTGTAAGTTCATCTCAACAAAAAAACTGCCAGTGTGTAGACCTGAGTCTGCTCGGTAAGTATAGCCACTGTTTTATATATATATCTATATATGTCACTCCTTTAAGTGTTGTTTATTTTACTGACAGGCATCATCAGTGCTTTTTTCTGCAAGTCCACCATTTTGATGCAATGTTTCAGATTTCCAATGCTGACAAAGGGGTTGACATTTTTCACGCAGTATTTTATGAGATTTACTCATTGATGTGAAATCCTTGCCCTCCTCTCACATGCACATGAAAGAAACCTGCAAACCTGATGCAGAAATATTATGTGAAATAATATGAAAACACACACACACACACACACACACACACACACACACACACACACACACACACACACACACACACACAAAGAAGCTTGTGCACAGCCAATCGTCATGTGAAAACTTAAACTAAATGTGAGAGAAAAGCAAATTGAATATAAGAGAGTCAAGTGTGATTCTAAAGGTTATAAGATGATGTACTATTTCTAAACTGTATTCAGTCTTTTTAAAGCACATTTCCTCCTGGCATACAAAAACGAAACTCAAACAATTATCCAGATTATGTTGATGTACTCAAACGTTCTGAATAAATACGATTTTTAGAAATAAAGTAAGGTTTGGACTCCTTCAATCATTTAAATCTAGAACATCGGTTGAAAGTTCATTGCATTCATAATTTATATACAAATTCAAAATCTAAACACACACAGTTCATGTCTTTCTTTCACATGTAAATAAACAACCTTAATCTATCAGCAACATCTTTAACAGAGTCCAGTTACATAGACAATCAGACTTACGCAGCTCAGAAGAAGTATCACCACCACAGCACCCTGCATGGCTTCTCATAAAGGAAACTTCTGGACTCCTCTGGCTGTAGCTGCCTAACACACTCTTCCAGGGGCTGCACTTTAAAAACACACACCCCTCCCTGGAGGACTGAGCCCAGCGCTGGCCTGACTGACCAGCCCAGAGAGATGATGGAATCAATAAACCAAGCCAGGCACCCAAAGTCTCATACAGCACAAAAACACTCATATAAACACATCACCTCTGCTTCCTGTGGCAACACAGTACCAGACAGCTCAGCGTCCATCACTTAACACTCAGCAAGTTAGCAAGTGACACTGAGGTGTGTTGCCTACTGGGTCTGTTGCTGTGCAGTAGGTGTAAGTCATTTGTTTCCCAGGTGGTGCAGACTGTTATATCAGAGCAGACTGATGGTGAAAGAAAGATTTTATAGAAAACTGTCACAGATGTGGGCTTCATGAGCTCGTCTCATCAGCCTCCTTTCATCTCCATTCTGGTCTTATTCCTGCTCCAACTTCATCAGTCCACACAACAGACCTAAATTTACATGTGCTGTATTTCAGGGTTTTCATAAATGCACAGAGAGGACATGATGAAATTGTCCATGAAGGACATCCTGAGATTAAACCCCTGCTGCAGACTGTTCTTAATTAATAACAAATTAATCAAATGATAACTCCATTATAGTTAATTTGCCTTTGAACTTCACGTTGAGCCCATCTTTTCTGGCCAGGGTCAGGAGGGGAGGACTGTGGCTCAGGTGAGGAATGTGACATGAACTTCCGAAGAACGAGGGGCTGCTGCCTAAGGAGGGTTGTATCGGGTGAGGATGGGGCTTACGGTAAATTGTGTGTGTGGTGAAGACGTGAAGCTCCTCCCACCAGTGTCAGGCCTAAAGTGTCGTCTGCTGGCCCGGGACCCAACACCAGGGGGCGCCCTCCCGTAGACAACAGTCCAGATATGTCTCCAGTCTGGGCTAAGGGAGGGACAGGGAGAGGCTGTGCCACAGTCCATCCCACAGAGGAGTGACAGAAACGTGTCGCACAGACCTGAGAGAATTTTATAATCACATAAAGCAAAAATGGCCTCCTCCTCTTCTGAGCACACCCGCTCTCAATGATTCAATCAAGACTCACCTGCTGCCACAGTATATACGCACCGGCCTTCCTCCTAGTATTCTTAAAATCATCCATTTATCCTTTTGGTAATGAGTGAGACTCCTGCTCTTTGCCTGTTTTTCCCATCTCTTTGTACACTTCCACACCCCTGACATCTCTGACGACTCTGGATCTGGATTTCTCTCCAGCTGCTCATTGTCACCGTCCTCTTTGTTTGAGGATCTACAAGACTCGTCTGTTGCTCATTTCTGAATATTCATTAACCTGTTACCTTTTTTTACTCTACATTTGTCTTCGTGTTCTGAGTCCAGTGTATGGGTCCAGGTTCTCTGCTTACAAACGAAACACCATGCCAACATAATCATAACTAAATTCAAATTCTACAGTAGCCTCACTTGGTCATATGATTTCATTGGTGTTTGGTATCTTAGAAGGAAATGTGCCACACATTGGCCTACAGGGCTTGATCACATTAAAGACAAGTACACATATGGAAAAATACACAGTAATATATATTTTTCTTATTCCACTTGGTGGATACTTGTTTGTGGATCATTATGTCTTTGTCTGTGTTTGTGTTAGTAAATCTGTGTGTATTTTTGAGTTGTTGTTGTTTAGTGTTGTTACCAGGCGCTGATGACAGTGAGGAGTCTTCGCCCCACCATCAGCTGAAATAGCCCCTCCCCTTCCTGCCCTAGAACAGCCAATAGCATCACCTCCACTGACCACCGATGACCCAGACGTAAATGCATCAGCACACTCGGGCCATCTGGAAAACTGTCATGTAACCGTTAGCACATCCACAAATAAATGTACACATACAGAAGACTCCCACACACACTCATACAAGTGCTACACACATTTTTTTACCAATCAGTCACTGGACATGGACAGCAGTGAGATGATTATATAACATGAGAGCAAAGGTTTTAAACACACAGTTGTGGTGTCACAGAGAGACTAAAGACTACCCTCACAGAGCCGCTTCACAAGTGAATGTAAACTGTATCACAAAGCTGACACATTCAGACGGCATTAGTACTCTGCGGGTAAACAGTCAAGGTCAAGTTCAACACCAAGGCCTTCAGCTAAGTCATTTCAACCCACACATCATGGAAAGAAAACCCATCCTAGATAAACAACTTCACTGCGTCGATGTCAATGTCAATTCTGAAAATGAAAAATTGTCTTTTGTAGCAGAAGATGCAGTAGTCTGTTTATCTAGTCCACAGTGTGAAAGCCTACTTACTGTGTGTATGCGCAGTTTTTTAATTTAAGAAATGTGTTAGGGAGCTAAAGAAAAGCATGCCCATCCACTTGACCTGATTAACAGTTCAAACTTAGCAAAGTTAATGTGTAAATTGGAAATATTTTACAAATGGAGTCTTATGATTGACCCACAGAGTAACTATAATGCTACTTGGAGCAATACACACTGTAATGAACTGGTCTGGGATTCCTGAAGTATCTTCTTCAATGTGTTGTGGACGTGACTTAATGTAGCACCCATCCTGGAACGTGTCCTCTCAGTAAGATCAGTGACGTTCTTTTTGTTATTTTTATCAAACCCCATTTACTAACTGAATTTTTCACCTGAGAAGTAAAAGGTGCTTACATCAGATCCCATGTTTAGCCTAACCAATAATAGTTATAGAGGGCCCAGCTGCAGCTGTTGAGAGGGACAGTGTGGCATGGTGTCCAATCTGATATGCTGGACATCTTCGGTCATCTTCTGTTGTTCAGACATTGCAATAAGAGGCTGACTGCATGTCCAAAAGCTGCAACAGATCCACGTCTGCAAACACAAAGACATAGATTACAGATTATTAACTCAGTATCTGAATTGGCATATTTAACAACAACAATAACAAGATTGATTCGGCCAGAATTCTGCTCATCAAAATCAAAGACTTTGGGCTTCAGTGGTGAACGAAGAAGTTTTAGTGAATGCTTTACACTTTGTGTGGATAAATCACAGTAAGATGTAAGCTTTTCCATGCTCTTGATATCAACCCTGATGAGTTATGCTCTCAGTAGAAAGCAACAACTTTTTCCTATGTGGTGAACATGATAATGATGAGGGTTCTTGCCCCAAAACACTGAATTCACAACCCCCCCCCATAAATCTCAGCATTCCCTCACACAGCCATCAGGAGGTTGCCTACCTTTCATGTCTCTCAGTGCCACATGTCCTCTGGCCCTCCCATGATCCTTTGCTTTGGGATGGAGATAACACCACTGTGGTGTGCTCACTTCCTGCTGTCGCTATAAACAAAAAGGCTTGAACCCAGAGCAGCGAGAGCAAAGATGAGCTCGGCATCATGACTTGACTGGATGGCAGAGACAGAACTGAACTCTCATCAACAAACTGGATATCTCACATGCAAAAGCACATGTTTCTGGAGCAGTAAGTGGGTTACGGAAAACCCCAAAGTATCATAATACCATGAAATTCCATGCATAAGGAGCATCAATGTATAATTTATCCAATCATGAACTAATGGCTTCCTGACTTCGGCGCTGACAGTAAGATGCAGTTATCTTTTACTGATGGCTTTTAAATATATTTTATTGTTTTCTTATTTGTGTGTGTACGAAGATGGAAGGATGTTTGCAGACAAATGTGTTGGCTGATTGTACACTTGTGGATGTCATTTAGCTTACATACATGATAACAAATTTCTAAAGCTTTAAGAACTACGATCGCTAAGTATAAAATAGTTCAGCTCTGGTGGATGTTGTCCTTTCCCATCCAACCTCGAGGGAAAAAAGGGCAAAATATTCTCCCAAAAATATTAAAAAAAGAAAATATATATACATGCACAGTTAAATTCTCAAGGAATTAAAAGCAGTAATATCAGCCAGTACAGAAAAGACATATGATCTCTCTTTAATGGTCCTTTGAACAGATATGTAAACACTTCTTTTCTTAAATTCATAGACAGGCATCATGATTCAAATAAAGTATAAACGGTGCAACAAATTAAACATGGATTTATTTTTTACAGTTTATACTACATATTTACCAGAAAGCTTCTCTATCTATGAAATCCAGGCTTGATAGGGACCTCTTTGGGTGAGTTTCCCCAGGCACAGATTAGGCTGTTCTGTACAGAGACGGACATTGAGGTTAAGTCCTAGGCTGCACTTGTACACGTTAAGCACAGTCCTATAAACTACAGGCTGAAGCCTTAACCTAACCTGTATACTGTATAAATTGAGCCTTGCAGTTGACACATTTTAAGGAGATTTCTCTGCTAAAATACATCTTTTTCAGCTCAGGACTTGCTGTTAAGGTCTCCAGCAGGTGAGTATGACCTCCTCTGACCTGCGGATCCTCAGTCCAGTTCTGTCCCGTGTTCACATTTCAGAAACATGTCAAACTCAACGTAGTACATTAACACAACGGCACATGATATAAATATACAGATTATTTAAGGGGGAACAACAAATGGTGGAAAGTTGGAATGCTCAAGTGAATGCCAGGACTGGAAAAGTGTTAACTCTGCCTGTTGTTTCGTATTTAAGAAGTGGTTCATATGGAGAAGTGGTTTTAAATCCCATTTAATATCATGGATACATTAAAATAAGAACAATCAGGCAGCTCTAAGACACATTTCTCTCACATATCTCTCATTATCTTTGTCATCACGATCATGCATGTGGAAAAATTACTATAACTGTGGAGCACAGAAAATACCGTAACACTTGTTTCTACTGACCAAAACGTATGTTTCAATGCGATGGAAATAATGTAGAAGTTAACATATAGACAAACCATACTGTGCCTGTGATTCTTCTTTTGTAAAAGCATCAGTGTTGCATCACATGTAAAAAGTGACATGGACTTCTCCTCAATTTTGTCATCACATGAAAGAAGGCAACACATCCTGAAGAAGACATGTCCCTGGCTCTATGGACCGGAAGAAAATGGCTTTAGTCACCTCTCTGACACATCCACAGCGGTTATCCAGCACAGAAACGTGAAGAGCGAACATCCTTCACTCAGGCTGTCTGTCCTACAGATGGCTGCTCATGAACAGAGCAGACACAGACCACAGGGCCTGTGTGAAATCTCCACTGGTCCAGTCCTTGAGACAGCCTTGTCATGTTGATATCATGCTGACTGACCTGTAGGGTTTAGAGACACTTCTAGTCCTTCAGATCTTCATTTTAGGTTCCGGGTGAACAAGATTTTAGAAGATAATACGTTAGAAATTCAATGGTGCACTATCCTGAGACAAAACCTCTTTTATTCTGTTCAAGTCTTTAGCATCTTTTCCACACCAAGGCGCTATTGTTTTCACATAAGCACAGAAATGTAACGCCATCATTAGTAGAGGTTTTGCTCCTTTTAAAGTAACAATCTCGAAGATTTGATTTCCTTCTCTTTAGCGGCACCTGCGGCAATTAGCATTAATTGCAGGTGTGTTTTTGGACCTCACTTCCAAAGGGATCCAAACAGTGTCACCTGTGTGACATCCTTGGATTTGCTCTTGTTTTTGAAGTTTCAGCATCTGTAATCATTGATCCTTTCTCACAATGCTAGCAGAGACAGTAAAAAACAGTACGCCACTTCATACTCAAGTGAATTGAAGAGCAAGTCTGTTGCGATGGCTCTGTTAACGCTCTCTGGCAGACCGGCAATACTGCAAATGCAGGTTTTCATCAGTGGGCCCTTGGCTCAGTCACCATTGTGTTACCTCATTTGGCGATACATAGTGACTTTATTTAAATGCAAATCTTCGAGATCGTAACTTTAAGGTCTGGAACTTTGCTTCCTGTATTAATTATTTTTTGATTAATGACTGTGTAATGCCCACGAACCATGTGGATACTTGCTGTATACAGGAACTGTGTGGAATGGCTGGTTTCTGGTTATAAACTAGTAAAATCTGGGAATCTGAATCAACCTCTGTTTCATTGCTACTCTTACAACTATTACAACAACAGCAACCCTCTCAAATGACCTGAACATAAGAACCAAAAGCTAAAATACATTCATTGTATTACATTTTTACATGCTACCTCTATGTTCACCTACACACAATGCACTTGGATCAGTTTCTTGGATTCAACGAGAGGTTTGGACACCTTGGACTGATGTCTTACCGTATTTTGTTCAAATAACAATCAAAACACTAACTTGTGTGGGAAGGCTTGGCAGCACTTGGGTTTGCCTGCAGTGATCTACTTACAGTACAGCCAGTCTCTGCTGTTGACTTGATTTGGCAAAATTTTCTCTGTTGAGAGCACACACACACGTAAACACACCCATATCCACACATGTAGTCTCCCTCCAGCTACAGCAAACACACATACACACACAAGAACACGTTGCAGACAGACACCCAAGTATCCAGATAAATCGCAGTGGAGTTCAGTCCTGCCTGTTATGCTACTGGTACTGAGAACACAAGTTCTCAGAGCCACTGAGGGCTAAAGCCTTGTGGTGCCATGTGGAGCTTCTCTGAGATGCCCAGTCGCTCTGAGCACCCTCTTCATCTCTGGGTTTTAGCACCGGTCATCCTCGTCTGTGTCACTTAACAGCTCGCTGGCTCCAGCTGAACTTGCCTGGCCCAAATGCTTCCGGAAATGCCCGTTAGGAACCTGCCAGGAATGTCTCAGCTGAGGGGCGGAGCTTATTGCATTGGCCCGTCCCAGACTGGTTGCCATGGCAGTCTCAAAAGTGAGGGTGTCCTGCCTGTCGCCTGCCTCTCCGCCGGTGACATCCTCATGGAATGGGAGATAGGGCTCTGAGATGTAGCGGTGAGGAGACGGGTTGCTCGGTCCTGAAATCTGACCGCCGACCTCCTTGTCCGGCCTCCACGAGGTCTCTGTGGAGACTCCGGGGTCATCCTGAGGCTGGGTCTGTCCCTCAGAGGAGCTCATTGGTGTGGGAGAGGTGTGAGCTCGGCAAACCAGAGGGGAGTAGGAGATGTACGGCCGCGGGCGAGAGGGTGTTTGTGGTAGCTGGCGCCGATTACGAGGAGTACTGGACTCTGAGGCTGACTGGGCAGGACTGCCTGATGTGTTCACCTACAAATTACACAAACACAATAGTGATGAAAGTACTGTTACAGACCCTCAACAGTTACCCTCCTTATGTACGATACAAATTACCACAAGCTGAGATCACAAAGACTGAAACCAGTGCTTTCAGGAGTAATTCACCGTGTTGTATTCCTACCTGTCTCTGTAAGGTGTGTGCGCGTCCTTCGCTGGGTGAACGGGACTGCCTCCTTTCACACGATGGATCTTGGCTGCGCTCTTCAGAGTTGCAGCGGGACACGTCAGGAGACAGTAGGTGGCGCCGTTCCTTAGATCGCCCTCTCTCATGACTGCTTGTTTCTCTGTGGTTGAGTCTAGGACCTAAGAGGTGAAAAGATTCCAGTAAGTTAAAAAAAGTTTAAAGGAAATAAAAACCACTCAGTGGTATTTTTTCACCATACATTTCAGGTAAACAATATAATTGAAGGGAATAGCAGGAATTACACTCCTAAATCTTATTCAAATACTTATTTTTGATGCATTAATTAGTCAGCGATTTAACTCAGCACACCAGTACACTGATCTACTATTGGTCCATCACAATATCCAACTTATACACATGAAACACTTGACAGCTTTTCAAATCAAACTTGAATTTTCAGCATAAAAACATCACTCTGAATGTGCATCAGACTGTAGGAGGCGTTTCAGAAATTAGATATGTTTAAGTGACCTCTGTAGCTCCTCTGCCGAGGCCTGTATGTGCCGTCAGGACTGACTCTCTCCAGGGAGTGCTGTTCCTGCCAGAGGCCGTTCACACACTGGTCTCCGATGGTGGAGAAGGAGCGCTTCATCAGCTTACTGTCCGCCGGCATCCCAGGCTAAACACACATCAAACAACCATGAATGACACCTAATCAGCAAACACTCCCTCCGTCTCATAACTCACATGAGACACACACACACAAAAGCAAATATACTGCAGGTCACAGTATGTGCCGAGCAAACTGTCCAAACGATACAAGTATACCTAATGTACCTCATGTGAAGTTTAATTGTTTATTGATTTTTAAAGCACTTTCTCATACAAGATTCATTAAGGACTGAATTTGGTTTTGAATAAAGGATATTAATCTTTATTACCTGTGGATCGACAGCCAGTCTGGGCATGGAGGATGCTCTGATAGATGCTGTCCGCTGAGGTGATTTAATAACTGTTGGGTCCTGTCTGGCCTGCTGCATCACCTGGTTATACTCCACGACGTCTGGCACCTACGCAAATACCACGAAGATGAAGAGGGCTGTGTGCTTCACCTCCAAAGTCTCAAGAATCAAACTGGGGACATTTTACTGAGTTACTAGTACTTTACTATTATTATTTTCTTGCAGCAGTAAAACTAGCCAATAAAAACTAAAAAACCTGCTGTCCTTTGCTGATGGGTTTAACTCCAGCAAACTTTTCTTTAACAATCCAGTCATTATGCAGATCGAATGTGTAGATATTTCAGTTTTCTCAACACTACAAGAGGGTGGTTACCAGTGTGTGTAAATGATGGTGGTGGTGATGTGGGTGATGGTAGGGGTGGTAGGGTGAACGGTACTCATCGTCTTCGTCCTCCTCCTTCTCCTCCATGGAATGAGACAGCGGCTGCAGGAACATCTCTTGCGGAGAGATTGGGCTAAGTGCCACAAAACCTCCTCTGGTGCTGAAGGAGCACACGCAGACACAGATGGGGTCACAGTATTACACTTCCACATAAATGATTCAGTTATTGTTGATGATGATAAAGGAAAAGAAGGCCACTGAAAAGTCAGTGACTATATTCCAACTAAAGACAAAAAGATCGCTGTATTCCCGGCAGCACAAATAACCACAAAACCAATATAAATAACTGTGAGAGGGAAATTAAAGTTGAATATTTACAGAGCAGATCCGGCACTATGCCTGAGGAATGAAAGGGATTTGGCATTGCATAGGATTTCTTGAGGCAGAGAGGAGGCATCCATACGCTGGAACATAGGAGCATGTTTCTGTGGGGAGAGAAACACACGGGTGGGAGACGGGAAATTAAAATAAATGCACTCCTGGGATTACAACAAGGAGATTCCCAGCAATTCTGAATGACAGGGCAGTCTCTTCATAATAAATACTCAATTAAAAACTGACAGAGCTTCTGTACACACAAACCTGAGGATACATTTAGAAACAAACTGATAAACCACGAAAAACTGAAATTGCTAAATGGTGAAAAAGAGCAGATGTATACAAAAACTAAATCAGAGGCTGCTACATGGGAATAAATGTAATAAAGTACCTGTTCCTCCAGTTGTTGTCGGAGCTTCTTGGCCTTGCTCTGCTTGTAGTAGTCCATGATCATCATGGCGGCATAGATCTTCCCAATGGTCATGTCACTGGCTGAAAAAGGAGGAAACAGAAACCATCACTTTGTAGACACGACCCTTCAAAAGCACACGATCAAATGGAGTACCATTCAAAGCTATGACTAGTATGACAGTAAAACTCTGTCTTCTTTGACGTATGAATTGGTGTACTGTTAAGTTGCAGGCGTATTGCGGAGGTCACCTTTGTGAATGGGAACCAGCAGGTCCAGCGACTTCTGAGAGAGATGAGGCCAGATGACACTAATCTCCTTCTGCAGGTCCAGGTCCATTTGATTTCTATCCTCCCCTCCTGTGGATGAAAACAGACACACAGACAGTAAGTGTTTTACAACACAGTAAATGTGTGTCGGTAAAGTTTTCATATTCATTCTGACCTCTGGCTATCTTGATCTCCAGGGCGGTGCGGATGAGGGCCATGAGGGTGGAGGTGAAGTGAACGGACATATCCTCGTCCACGGGCATGTTCATCAGGACTAGTCTCTGATGGCAGCAGAGAGGGCGTCATCGTCAGTCACAGCCAGCACACAGACAGGTATGCACCACATCACAATGCACAAGACCGGCTGTGGTGGATCATAAAGTTTTTCAGAAATTTGACATTATTAAGGTTGGATGTCGGCAGGAAAGCCACTGTGTTACTCCATTAGACCCAACATGTGAAGAAGTTTCAGTTCAGAAAAACACTGCAGCATTATAAGTGAGTTTGCTGACTCACCCATAAATCTGTTGCTGAGATAATTAGATTATTAAGTTATGATTTCAGGGTAATTTGCTTGAAAATAATGACTAACCACAGCCTTTCTGGGCGTCAGAACAAAAGTTTCCAGTAAGTTTCCACTTCATATATCATAGTTTGCTTTGTTAAAATGACAGAAACTAGCTTACACTGATGGATACAGAAGGACAGAGAGGAAAAGCATGCGATTAGTTATCATATCTTGTTTTGATACACGTGGTACAGTAATTATTTAATGACCACAAAAAAATAGTTTTGACAACTTGTTATAATAAGATACAGTACTTGGTAACACTTTACATTAAAGTACACACATTCACCATTAACTAGGTGATCATTATCATGCATATTAGTAGCATATTAGCTCTTAATTAATTAGTCATTATAAAGCAATTATTAATGCTTATTCTGGCAAAACATAGTCATGCTGAATAAAGCATTAATAAGTTCTTTTTAATGGCTAATAAAGAGCTAATGTACTACTAATATTCATGCTAATTAGCAACCAAGAAATGGTGAATATGTGTACCTTAATGTAAAGTGTTACCAAACCTTTTAGAGATCTCAAATAACGATTTTGAGATCTCAACAAAACAATATGAGGTTACAAAAAAAACATTTTATTCTCTGCTGTCCTTCTGTAAAGGAGGGGTCTAAACAGTGTTTGCTGTTTATCTAGTTTCAGAAAAGAAAAGAAAACTCATACGACACTTCATCCGAGATGGAGCATGCAGGCTCACAAACTCACACACACAAACACACGGAGCACACACTGCATGTTATACACACACGTAGTACTGGGCCGAGGCAGCATGCAGACAGGTTTGTGTAAGAAGCAGAGAAGTATGAAAGACATGAGAACATTTGACAGCAGACTTTGACAAATGATAAGATTAAGCATGTAGATGTTTGACAACTTTTCTGATAAAGGTTCTCTAACTGGCTTAGAAAAATAAACTCCAAGGCTCTGTCATCGGATAGCAGCAAACAGATAATGACGTCTTATTTTCTCTGCCAGGATGCAAAGCAAAAGAGGCAAATCATTAGTGTAGCGCTAAATCATCCGCCAACGGAAAACTTAAAACTGCTTCAACAAGCGATACTCATACAATTAACACAAAAAAATGTCTTGCTTTTCCAATGTATGACACACAAAATGAGCTTTTACAGTGCTTGTCCTCACTGATTAAAATGAAGGCAGTGTCTGTTGGTCTAGTATTCAGTCTACCTTATAAGCCAACTTGGAGGGGCATTTCTTGCCCAGGCCTAGAGGTGGCGACATGTTGGTCAACATCTCATACATGTCAGTGTAATGAATACGACCACTGGGGGTGCCAGGTAGCCATGAAGATGGAGAAAAAGAGGGAGGGAGGGAGTGGAGGGCAAGGAAAAGAGAGGGATGATGTTGGAGGTGAAGGAGAGATTGAATAACGTTGGAGGAGTCGGGGAGTGTGTTCCCGAGGGATAGAGGAGACAAGAGCACAGGAAGGGGGTGAAGGGTGCAAAAAAAGATGGAGGAGATACAAGAGAGAGAATTAGTCTAAGGCATCACACAGGAGGAGAGAGTAAAGTAGGAGAAATAAAACAGGTTGTACTCTTTCTATGCTGCCAGGGCATAGAAATCTGAGAGAGGAGATAAACCTCGGACAGAATGAGCAAAGGAATGACAGCCTCGCTGGATCTGGTACGACAAATACCATGACGTAGTGTTGTATGTGTGTGCAAGATAGAAGTAAAAACACCTTTAAACCAGATCCAAAAGGTAGAAAGAGACAGGCTTCCCCCAAATTGCTCTACAACTGCATTAAAAGTAAGATTTAAGCATTTTAAAATTTGATGGTGTATGTTCACTTATAGCTCTGAATGAGGGATGTCCTGTGCCTTAGTACCCGGAGACTGGAGCGTCGTCATTCTTTGACCTGAGAAACACACCCCTGAAAGTCAAGCAGGGTGGTGACAGTCGGTGAAGGGAGGGGAAGGAGGGATAGGAGGAGGTCAGGAAGAGCCCCACACAAAAGAGGCAGAGTCGGGGGGGGAGTTGTTGACATGGGGGAACCAAACCTTGCATGCCACCCTGTGCGGGCAGTTCTTTCCAAAGCCCAGAGGAGGGGAGATAGTGCGTACAACTTTGTACATCTCCTTATAGTGGATCCTACCACTGGAAAGAACATACATGCGTTTAGTTGTGTGTCATTACAGCTTTGTAGTCCACAAGAAGAGTGAATGAGGCCTAGATGGAGGCTCTGTCCTCTTGTCCTCAAAAGAGACATCTTAACAGCATTTAATCAAAAACATTCAGATGCTAAACACCCTGACATTGCTTTTCATATCCATAGGTGTAAATGTATTAAGGAGTTGACTTAATCTGTTTATATGTCAAACAGCATGACCACTGAACACATCATTTAACATCACTGAAAATTGTTGCCTGTGTATGTGCACAGCTGCACATAACAGACAGACACTGACCAGGCAGCGCGGTCATACTCCCCCCAGATCCGGACGAACTCATCCAGGTGGTGTGGACCCAAGATGGATGAATCTCTGGTCAGATACTCAAAGTTATCCATGATCACGGCCACAAAGAGGTTGAGCATCTGGAGGGAAGAGAAACAGAGGAGGAAGGAGAAGCTGTGACAGTTATTTCTGTGAAATGGTGGTGGTGATTTGACGGAGGAAATATCAGCGTAGAGAGGGTGAGTGAAGTTTATCCCTTTGACAGAGAAACCAGGTTAAACCACGAGAACAGGTTTGGCTGTGTTTCAGAGGGATCGTTCACTCTCCAGTTTCCTCGTCTTACCAGGAAGGAGCTGAAGAAGATGAATGAGACAAAGTAGAAATAGGCGAAGTCAGAGCCGCAGCCCCCCTCCGGTTCGGACGTCGGTACTGCTGGGTCAGTCTCACACTTCTGCCCCCCGAGGCACGACAACATGATCTCCTGCCATGACTCCCCCGTGGCACTCCTGGAAACACACACACACACACACACACACACACTTTACACAGCACCTGGAGGAGGAGGCATCGGTTCGGACTCAAGTCGTCCAGCTCACAGTTTATTCACAGTTGCGTCTGCCATCTGGAAGGTGCAATCAAAGCATGAAGACTGGCACCACTCGCTGCAGAGACAGCTTGTAGATGCTCCAAATGGAAGAGCCACAGTTGTGCAGTCTAACACATACATTTACAGTCCGTTCTGTGTGTAATAGTGCTGATCTTAAACATCTTTAAATGCTACTGTCAATAATTCATACAGCAGCCTTTTTATTGTTTGCAAGTGGAATGCATCTAGCAGGTTATTCTGCCATGTGCCATTGCATGGATTTGTTACATTTCAATGTACAAATAAACACAATATCAACACTCAACACTTTGGTCCAGACAGCCATTTCATTATTTGAACCACTCTGCTTTTCACCACCAGATGTAAAACTCTCTAAGTGTCTGCAAAGCTATTTGCTAAGGAAGTAAATGGTACACTGCAGCATCGATCACCTCTTGACACTGAGTGGCCTCTTGGGTACTTTGAAAGCAAAGCCTTACAACAGTCGCCTAGGAACATTATTCAGACTACATTAAAGGTATACGACGCAGGAATTGTTGGTTATCTTTTGTAAACAAACAGTTTTCAGTGCTGTGTCGGCCAGTTTCGTAGCTTTCTCTTGGCACTTGGCTGCTACCTCACCTGTGCACTGTGATTGGCTGGTGGCTGCCCCCCCTGCCAAAAGGTTACAGCCCAAAGGCGTCCTGATCACGGCACAATAAGAAGATAATAAGAATACACAGACACAGGGTCTCTGCAGATAAGTGATAATTGAGAGGAATTGCTTTTGTCTCTATACATTCTTTTTAGGACAATGCTCCATAGTACACCTTTAAGGAAATGTCTTATTTAGTGAACCAGGTGTAACAAATCATGTGTAGTTTGGATTTCAATTTAACTGATATGCAAAGATGATAACTACTGTACTCTGGAGTACTGAAGCAAAGCTAATGGATGTAGCAGAGTGCTGAAGTGTTGAGTTTCAGACTGAATCATGGAATCGCTCCCACGTTTGTGTCTACATTGATCTGAAACAAATATAAGGTCCACATCTACCCGAAGTACAGCACTGAGGAGCTCAAGGTGTCCTACCTGAATAGCAGCATCAGAGCCCCAGAGAACGTCTTGAAGTTGTTGTGCTGGGTAATGTGAGTCTTGTCATTCAGCTTAATGTTCCCAAACACCTGATTTACACAGATATACACAAATATGCAAAAAAACACAACATCAAATATTACCCTTATTGTTCTGTGGCACACTGGATTAAAACACAGCTTGTTGAACGCTGTCTCAAAGAGGAAACAAAGGCGGATCAAGCGTCTGTCTTTCTAACCTGCATGCCAATGATGGCGTAGATGAAGAAGAGCATGGCGATGAGCAGGCAGACGTAGGGCAAAGCCTTGAAGGACTGGACAAAGGTCCACAGGAGAATCCGGATGGTGTAACCTTGTCTGAGCAGTTTGATCAGACGAGCTGTTCGGAACAGCTTCAAGAAACTCATGTTGAACTTCTCGTCATCGCGACGCTGGGACACAGGAGACGAGAGGGAGACTTACTGGTGGTGTTGTTGACAGGAAAGCAGTATTAATATTCACATGAATATTTAATAGTGTAAGTGAAAAGAGGAAGAGAGCTAGTTTCAGTGGGTCTCAATATATTTTAAACCTCAGAACTACTGACTCTCAATGCAGACTGTATAGGACCCTCTCTCTCTCAGACACACACACACACACACACACACACACACACACACACACACACACACACACACACACACACACACACACATAAACGAAGAAATGAAGAGAAACTTCCAGAAACCAACAGGGGCACAGAGAAATCGTATTCATAAATGCATTACACTCTCCATTAACAGTCAACCTCAAAATAATTTCAACAAATCTACAAATACAGAACGATGTGTACATTAAATCACAACCAATGAATCATGTTTTTTATTAATCACCTGCAACTCCACCACGATCTCTGTGATGCTGCCCAAAACTGTGATGAAGTCAAATATGTTCCACGTGTCTCGAAAGTAGTTCTGTAGAAACAGGAAAGATGCCTTGAGTCACTTCGAAAGAGGATCTTGAATTCACATTCAGGACGTGTGTTGCTCTTTTCTCTCACCAGAAAGCCGAAGGCCATGATCTTGAGGACGCACTCGACAGAGAAGAGAACAGTGAAAGCTGTGTTCAGGTGCTTCAGCACAGCGTCATATGTCGGTGGGGCAGAATAATACTGAAAATGAAAAGGTGGCGCGGGTTAAACCACAAGAAATCTGTGTTATGAGTGGGATAAAAAAGTGGAATGTTCACCAGCCAGTTCACTGCAGTGTAACCTCATGATAACAGTCTGATATTAGAAAGAACTTTAGCCCTGCACCCTGCAGATCTACAGGTTGATGGAAGATTCCTCCAGACCCATAAATAGTCCCTCAGTCTCTGCACCTCTCATCTGTCGCACTATAAAAGGAGTTATTCCTCTGGGGGCGGCAGCCACAGTTAATGAGGTCATGCTAAATAGCAGCCCCTGGACATTATAGATCAATATTTAATACAGGCTGAGTCACCCCGCGTCTGTCTGTCTGACTGTCTGTCTGCCTGAACAACCAGCACAGCCCAAGAAAAGGCCAGTTCATGAAATATATGGTGGTGAGAGAGGGGTGAAAAAACATCAGCAGATCCAAACAAACACGTCACAGTGCGTTGAGGCAGTACACATCAGTCTCTACACATCCATGTTTCTAGTTAGGAGTGACACATCCTGGTGTATTTTGAAACCAAAGTGTTAACAGTTGCAAGTTCGTGACAGAATATGCTGCTGGAAAATGGCACCACATTTTTAGGAGTGAGAAGACAGATGTTGATAATGGTAGAGCCTGGCACACAGCTGTCGTCTTCTCATTCTGCTAATTCTCAAATGCACTGTTGTGCTGTTTTCGTCCTTCATTTCACTCACCTTCATCATCAGTACAATGGTGTTGAGAGCGATCATGGCCAGGACAGTGTACTCAAACGAGGGCGACACCACAAAATGCCACAGACGGTACTGGAAAGTGTGCCGGTTCTGAGGCATGTAACGGGTCAGGGGCTTGGCACTGATGGCTAAGTCTATGCACGCCCTCTGAAAAATAGATGACAGGAGAAAGAGGAAAAGGAAAAGCATGAAACAGTAAAAAAACAGCACTATCCACCTTATTGAGATGGTTCTTTGTTTTTCCTTCTTTCCTGTTTGCTATAAACTCTAAAAGAATGAAGTCATTGCATACAAGAACATACACAGATTTACAAAGACAGTCAGAGCACATTGTATTTATATGGGCTTCACAGCCCAGACTGTAAATCTACACTTTGCATGGAGTAAAGAGACAGAGAAAGTGGGGCAGGGAAGACAAGGTGTGACAAAATTCAGTGTTACAAAACAAAGCCACACATAAGAAACAAGACACCTCATTCACCTCATTCTTTTCCAGGCTGCACTCCTCCATCATCTTATCCCCCTGTTCCTGGAAGGTGATGATGATGAGAGCCACGAAGATGTTGACAAAGAAGAAGGGAAAGACAACAAAGTAGATGACGTAGAAGATAGACATCTCCATCCTGTTACCGTGACTCGGACCTCTGTCCTCCTCCGTTACATCCACTGAGTGCTGCAGAACCCTGAAGGAACAGAGACACAATGCTAACTAATGCTAACAGCAAAGACGCTGGAAGCTCGAGCAACTACAAAGAAAACCCCACTGAAAATATATCAAACTGTTTAAAATCATTCACAAAATCAAGGCTCTTGCATACTTAACTAAAGAAAAAAAGTATTCTTTAATCATAACTTCCTCTTTTTTAATTTTGAAATTAATTTCTAAGCTGCAGCAGTTAGTTTTGGCAGAAACTCTTTGGAGGTATTTCCTCACTTGGGTGGGGATCAAATGCCAATTAGCTGTTTGGAAGAGGAAATTATTTTAATCTATTTCCACAGCGGCAATCAATTAACAAGGGTTGGAACAGTAACCCCCAAGCACTGTCAGTAAAATATTTGTGTAACCTTATTGCGAGACGATGAGCGGCAAAATCTTTGTTAAGTTAATCACATCTATTACATGTCCTTCATCAAAGGTCAGATTTGACCATTACCAAAGAACAAGCCAGATGTTAAAAGGTTATAATACTCATAAACGCTAATGAGCCCTCCAGGAATGGAAAATGACATGTGGGAAAGCTCCTGCTGAAGTTCCTCATCCAGCCAGGCACTCACTGAGGCCAGCCCTCTCCGGTGGAAACAGTGAAGAGAGTGAGCAGAGCCCAGACGATGTTGTCGTAGTGAAACTCGTGTCTCTTCCAGTCTCTTCTCTTCATCTCCTTCTTGTCCTTCCCGTAGTCAATGTAGTAACCCCTGCAGGAGAAGGACGAGAAGGGACACATTTTCAACAACTTCATGAACTTGAGTTTTAGGAGAACAGGATGCCAAAACAGTCTTATACAACAACCCTAAAAAAGGAATAAATGATTGAATGAAGCACAGAGGAAAAAAAGGAAGGAAAGAGGGATTGATGGGAAAGAAATAAGGAATGAAAGAAAGATGAAGGGATAAGAAGGAAGGAAGGAGGGAAAGAAAGAAGAATAAGAGAGGGAGAGAGAGAGAAAGAGAGAGATGATGAAAAGAATTTAAAGAGGGAAAGAAATCAAATCAAATCAAATCAAACTTTATTTATATGGCACTTTTCATACTTAAAAGCAACACAAAGTGCCTCACAGAGGCTAAAAACAACAAAGAGGAAAACCCAGTCCTCCCGCCCCCATAAAAGCATACAGGAACATATAAAAACACACACTCACAGACACGCACACACAAAGACACACACCCGCACACACACCCATACGGGCAAGGCAAGGGATAAGCAAGAGTAAGAAGTAAGAAGAGTAAGAAGAAGGAAGAAAAGCCGTGAGGACAGAATAAAGGAATACAGGAAGGAAGAAAAGAGGGAAAGAAAGAGGAAAAGAAAGAGAGAGATGAGGGAAAGAAACAAGGAAAGAAGGGACAGTAGAAAGAAGAGAGGGAAAGAAAAGATAAGAAAAAAGAGGACAAAAAACATAAGGAGAGAACGAAGGAAGACAGGAAGGAGGGAAAGAATAGGAAAGGGAAGAAGACAGAAGAGAAGGAAAGAAAGTTGGAGAAAAGAAAAGAAGAACAGAAAAAAGGAATAAAGGAGGGAAAAAGGAGGGAAGGACAGAAAGAGGTGAGCACTCCTGTAAAGACTAAAGAGTATTACTGGCAGTCCTTCTCTGTGTCCTTCGAGCTGTCAGTACAGTAGAAAAACTTCCCCTTGAAGAGCTGCACAGCGATGACGGCAAAGATGAACATGAAGAGCTTATAGACGATGAGGATGTTGAAGACGTTTTTCAGAGATGTCACCACACAGTCGAACACCGCCTGGACGAGAGAGACAAGAGAGGAAGACATGCGGTGCATTCAGGGACGGGGTCTGTTTATTTATTTCGTCAAAGGTGTGGCATCATCACAGTAATGCAGTCATGCAAGTAGGGACTGTTTTGCAAACCTGTGCTGATGTGTTTGAGTTCTTATGGTAAAAATCAGACATCTTAGACTTCACGCCAGAACTTAACAAAAAAAAAGACTTCAAAAACAGGAGGTTTGAGTTTTGCTGGCATGAGCTGAAACCAGTGTAAACATGAGCTTTTATGCTTTGATACGTCCTCCTCTCCTCTCGTCTCCTTCCTGTTTTCTCCCTGCAGACAGACTTTTTGTGAAGTTTGGGGATCCCAGCCCTGACAACGTGTCTTCATGCCCTGATGCTCACAGTTTGTCACCTCATGGTTTATCACCTCATCTGTCTACTCGCTCTTTCCCTGCTGTCAGGTCTGTGACGTGCAGTTATAAGAGATGAAAGAGGAGGTGTCTTTAAGCTATAAGGTGTCTGAAATGAGAAAAGTTGCTCATATGTAAAAGATATATACTTGTAAGCCTGCTAAGGAACAGAGCAGACAATACAACTGCAGGATTTCACAGAATACAGGGTGAGAGACTGATGTGTGTGCTAAAGTTGAAGGACAAGCGTGAAGTCAAGGTCAAAAACTTCCCCAACTACACGTGCAGCTTAATGGACAACTGGTGTCCCATCTCCTCCCATCTTCTTGTTAATTAGCTCATATTATCATATGTACAAATGAAACAAGTATGAAAATCAAAGAGTGTCTCTGACCTTGAGTTTAGGAAGTCTCTTGATGGTCTTCAGTGGTCTGAGGACACGCAACACCCTGAGAGATTTGATGGTCTTAATGTCCCGTCCTTTGTTATTTCTGTACAGAGAGAGACCGTGTGAGCATCATATCACTGATTTATAGCAAATGTTATATTTTCATTTTCAGAACAGTTTCTCCCATCTAATTCATCAATAATTACAGGATGTTTAATCTGACTTATTCTACTAACGGTAAAGAGTTTTGCACATTTAAAGATGGTATTTGTTCGAAGAGAGGAAGACTTTTTTGTTTTTTACCCCATCACATTGCTGGTGATCAATCCCACACGGGCATCATCCACAGACGGAGACAAACAAGAAAGAGGGACATGTATATCAACAGTTACAATGTCAGAAACAAAATGGACGATGATTGCATGAAGTGAAACTACATTTATAGCAAAAAAAGTCAATTTACAGCTGATTCAGAGACACTTTGATGTTTGGACATATGATTAGTGTGTGTGATTAACGAATATAAATCATGTGACTGACGAGAGGGCGAAGGCCACCAGTGCTCCCACCACGACGATGAAGTCTAGGATGTTCCACAGGTCTCTGAAGTAGGAGCCATCATGGAGGATCAGACCCTGGTCAATCATCTGAGGACAAGACAAAGGTGTGTGATGAAAAAATGTCCTCCAGGACAGTTTCAGGGATCTTCAGATGTGCTAGAACAGCAAACAGGAAATAACCAAAGGGGGGTTCCTGTTCCTGATTTAGTTGCTGTGTCTCCATAGTTGTGCCATCCAGGAGCTCGGATGGAAAACTGTGTATTTACGTCGCCACCACACAGCGGCATAATCATTATGTCATCCAGGTTTGGGCGATTGGATGAATATATCCACTATCTGTGACTGGCCAATGCCAAGAACAGCAGAGTGACAGACAGGTTAGAAAAGGTTAACATACCCTGTCTTTACACAGTAACTCACCTTTATGATCATTTCAAATGTGAAGACTCCAGTGAACACGTAATCGAAATACCGCAGAACCTGCAATGAGTGTGAGACAGAAGGACAGTTATAGAAAGATCAGATGTACAACCTGGATAATAAGAAGATGAACTTCATCAACCTGCTGCATTGATTCCATGACATTTATCAGTTTATTTTACATCACAGACTCTCATCTTGTGGTTAAGTACAAACAGTCCGTTCAAATGATGGGATCACAACACAAGTTAATTAGCCTAATTCCTCCCATGAACAACTAGGCTCAGTGTTCAGTCTCCTCACTCATCAGCGATTTAACTGCCCCCCATCAACTCACATTAGCAGGATTTTGTAAAACAGTTTAAGGAAATTGTTAGAAATATTTTTTTTTCTTCATGGTACTTTTGCAGCTTAGCATAGATGAAGGAAGCTATTAGACCCAAGGCACAGATAAGGAGTGACTGAAATTGAATCTAAGGAGTTAACAGAGTGATTCAGGAGATGAAAGCGCAGAAATATTCAGGGATCTACTAAGTCATTAACGTTGCAGCTGTCCAAGTCAAACAGATGATACATTTGTGAGTGTGAGCACACAAACCTTATTCCAGTCAGAGGAGGTGGCTACAGGGTCCTCAGCAGCCAGTGCTATACTACTAGCAGCTATGACCAGCAGGATGGACATTTCGAAGTACCTGAGGTTGACCACGTAGTGACACGCTCGACGCACCCTGAAGGAGAGCAGATGGCAGAGTGAAGATGTGCTGCAGAGGTCAGGTACCACACCTGCTGGGAGTGAGACTGTGCAGGCTGGCTGAGACCTAAAGGCTGCTGGGTTAAACAACATGGGTGTTGTGCAACAAGTCTTGCCTAAAAAAGAGTGGGAACAACTTACGGGTTGTCAGGTTTGAAGATGAACATGCTGTCTGGAACCACAGTGTTGACAGGCTTTGTCTCGTCTGCTTCCTCCTTCTCTGACTTACAGGTTTCAGGGTCCTTACTGTTGACTGGGGGAGGTTGGGAGGAGAAGAAAAAGAAGATGAGGTAAGGACAGGTGTGAGGAGGAGAAGAAGAGTGGGGTGGGATGAGAGGATGGAGGCCTCACAAATTCACTTTAAGACTTATTGTTCAAAATGGGATTTTAATCTGGAAAATATCCACTGAGAATAGAGGGAGCCCTGCAGCGGTGAGCCACGTCAGTGAACTACAGGAACGAGCTTAGACGATGACACGACTCAGTCCTTCTGAAAATGAACTGCGGAGGCAACAATTTACCCTGAAGCACGACTCTGCAACTGCATGGTCTATTTCTCATCGCAAATGAATTCAGACACTAAATTGGCTTGAGGATGTTGGAGAAATGTGATATTTCCAGAACAGCCGTGCTTTTCCAGTTTGAAAATCAGCTGCAGGAAGATCCCACACTGATGAGTACTTGTTGATCATCTACAACAGCTACTTGAAATGATTCTTGTCCCATATAAGGCCAATTCACCCCTGTCAGACCACAATGAGTAATGAATTAACAAAGCACCTACGAATGTAACCAGCTACAGTATGGAAAAAGTCACCTTATCAGCGCCTAAAAATGTGAGACCAACAGTTGTACCTGTGATGGTGGAGAGCTCCAGAGCTGACTGAACGTTGGGCACCTCGACGATCACGCTGGAGCTGAGCTGAGATTTATCCTGGTCCTGTTCTGTCTTATTCCCGTCTTTGTTGCTCTCTGGGATGGCAGGTGGAGACGGGTCTGATTGCTGAGGAGGTTCCTCCTGCTTCTGAGGATGCTGGTCACTAGTGTGGCTCTGGTTGTCTGGTGGGTCAGTGTCTCCACCGTCAGTCCTGCCACCCTGTCTGAAAATACAGAGTGATATACAGTGATAGGACAGTGATATACTTCGAGTATGATTGGTGCTGTCAGGTAGTGAATCTATATCGCCAAAGCTAGAGGAATTACAAACATTGATGCATGGAGAAGACAAGTCCAGTTCTTGGTCAGCTCAGTATTGCATGTGGACAATGTACACGTATATTCACGTCACTCTGATGTTTTGTTTATTTGGTTAACATTAATAGTAAAACCATATTTATAAAGGCAGATGCTCACAAATTCAGAGATGGTAGGAAATGCAGCTTCAACATGGAGCCCAATGGGGCCCCTGGTGGTTAAGGAGTTAAAGCGCATGCTGACCAGGAACCTGAACGTTCCCAGTTCAGATCTGGAGGGTTTCATGTCATTCTCCACCACCTATCTCCAGGTTATTGAAAATCACTGGTACTAAACATATAAATGTGAATCTGACTGTGGACCTTTTTGCATCAAAGTCCCCTCTCATCAAAGATGAGCAGCTGCTCTCACCTGCTCTCATTGGGTTTGGGCACCTCTTCCTCATTTTTAGCCTCTGCTTCCTTCTCCTCTACTTTCCCTGGGTTTCCCTTCCTCTCTCTGCTGACCGAACGACTCGCCAAGTGGCTTCCATTCCCGGGTGAGGACCCCTGACTTCTGGCCCCGCTCTGATGGTCACAGTGATGCAGCGCCCACCTGCCCCTTATCCCACCGTGACCTCCCATCTCAGGAGTCAGTGTGTCAAGGTTATCTGGTGGTCTGAACTTCTTCACTGCCCTGTGTTGGCGCTCGCCATTCAGTCTGGGGCTCCGATGCTCGCTAGAGGTGTTGTGAGTCTGATTAACACCCAGTTTTCCGCTCTCAGTGATGGGCTCTGGTATGGCCACAGACACAGAGGCATCAGGAAGGGGCATGGTCGTAGGATCCAGCGACTCTGGCACCAGCACTGACACTGGGGGCTCAGGCATGTCCCCAGAGAGGGCGGCATCCAGAGTCATATCCACAGACACGGAGGAACCTGAAGCCTGATTCTTCGCTGGTGAGGCTAAGGGGTCCGTCAGGTGCTTCACACTCCCAGACGATGTGTTCTCCATGGCCTTGCGGTGCAGTGACAGGGGACGTCCATGCTGGGGCTGGGCTGAGGCAGGAGGCCCGTCCTTTTCCTCGGTGGGGCTGCTGAACAGGATCTCGCGGCTGGACATCTGGCGGTGTCTCCTCAGCTGGCTGGTCCTCTGCTCCCACACTGACATGGTCATCCTTTTTCTTCTCTCTCTCCTGGACATGAAAGAGTTAGAAGGATTGAGTGGTGGGGGTGGGCGACCTTCCCTGATGCTGCCCTGGGCCTCCTCCAGGGAGCAGGAGTAGGTGGGCCGGCTGCGGTGGATGGCTCTTTTCCTGTACAGGTAGGGCCGCCTCCTCCGGCTTCCCCTGAGGACAGAAAGAAAAGACAACATGTCAGTACATAGAAGCAAACAGTTTATCATATGCAGCACCACATTTAACATACAGAAGGTTAAATTAAAGCTAAAGTCTAAGTGTTAGCATTAATTTGATTACATCAAAGCTTATTTATTTTGTTTTGTCCAAGTCTGGCTATTCACCAATGGTCTAACTTGATTCAAAGTAGAGTTTCCGAATGTGCCTTGACTGAAAATGATACTTTCTGGGTCAGCTGTTTGTTTTCTTAAATGTAAATTAGCAATGAAAACATTTTTTTTTTTTTTTTACCAAAAATGAACATCACAGTACAGAGCAAATGTTTTGGTCTGATGTTTGAGCACTTTATGAACAACAAAGAGCCATTTCATTTCAGCATGAAGCAATTCAGTGGATCAATGAAGATGTTAGGTGATAAATTAAGCAAGCCAGGGACTGTTGTGTGACTTCAATAACAAAAAGAGTAAGATGCAGAATGAACTCAGTGGAAAAGATAGTAAGAAATGTGGAATCAAATAAGGCTGGAGAGTTTGGAGGAACAGGACAGAGTATGAACAGAATACCATATAAGATGGAGTCTGGGACATCTGCCCATTTAGGAAAATCAGACAGGCATTAGTGAGAAATTCATAGAGCTGAACAGACATTGTTACTTACTGGAGCGTGGACTCTTGTGTGGTCCGTGTTATCAATGAGCGATTGGTTGAAAACAAGACATTAGTGCTTTTGTGAGCAGAGACAAAACAGGCCAGGAGACACACAGCAAATGATGAGGAAGATAAACTGGCCTTTCATGTGAAGACCAAACTCATCAAAACATATATATATAGACTGTTAATGCCATTTACCAGCTGCTCTGAATTTGTTATACATTGCTTAAGGGTAAAACTAAAACTCTTTTAGAAGGCTACACGCACAGATTAATAATTCATTTCATATCTAATAGCTACATCAAGTATTCTGTTTGCAGAACAGAATATTTCCACTGCACACATCCTTCCTTTAAATGTTTGCAATGAACCAAATAGAATGTGGAGGCCAAATTTAACTGAGCTGTCGACGCTTTGGTGTGTGTCTCCATTGGAGCCAAGCGGCACATTGACAAACAAGATGGAAGCAGTATTAGAAACAATTAAACAACATTCAAAAACATCAACAGCGAGCACAACATTGATAAGAAGACATTTTAAGTAAGGCTGAGATGTTAGACAGTCTGAGCTACAGTATGAGTACAGGTAGAAAACACAGAGATGGACTCCATCAGCAAAAACACAGGGAAAGAGTGCGTGTTTAGATTCCTGTTGAACAAAACCACCACACTGGGATGCAGCTCTGAACACCACTGCCCATCTCAGGGCACTCACACATTAGCATTCTTTTAGGACATGCTCGAAGAGCTGAATTCATGTGCTGAGATTCAAAATATTAAGCTTTGAATATTCAGAATACTCAAGAGTAATTTGGGGAAAGACTGCACAATGGAAGAAAAACTGTACACACACTAAAAACACTATTGAAATATTTCAGTCTCAGTATCACTTACTATGCTGTATGTGAAAAGCATTCCCAGTGTGTGTGTGTGTGTGTGTGTGTGTGTGTGTGTGTGTGCGTGTGTGCGTGGCTGCATGTGTGCGTGTGTGTGTAATTTCTGTTTTTCTTCCTTTGATCATGCCGACCAGATGCATGCGTTTATATCATCAGCCTCCGACATGCTGCTTCTCATTTTTTATTTTTTTTTTTATTGAGCAAATGCTGTCATGCAAGTTTCTTCAAGGTCAGCGGGGGCAGGTACCGCTGGGGTTTTATAGCTGACATCGGAGATGAGACCAGAAACCCTTAAAGTTCAGAGTGTCCTTGCTGAATACAGATGCTGGCCCAGACGACCCCATGGTATTCCATTTCTCTCTATGGGCTCTGACAAGAGCCTGACCCTCAGCTGGCTAAACTGAAACTAATACACATCTCTAGTTTTCTTTCTGCTAATTTTTATATGATTTCATTTCCGTTGAGCAAGAAAGTTAAAGTTTTAGGGAAATGGCAAGGCCTCCAGTAAGACAGGAAGAAAAAGACAGGAAGCAAGAAGGTACATATTGCCATGTTGACAAAACGTTATCTTGTAAAATCTTCCACATGCCCATGCAACAAACTGCTTGTTTCTCAACACACAGCGTGCACACGGGGCCAAAGGTCCTCACTCTCGTGCATGCACATGCACTCCCACCACCTACGACAAGGCACTGTGCAATCAATCCTTGAGAAAAAAAGACAAGCTATGCTGCAAGATGGACTCCTGAGCATTGAGAAAACAAGGTCATGTTACTTTATGAATCAAACTTTGTACAGGTGAGAACATGTGAGCAGATCAGAGCCAGCACACACTTTGTTTGACTTCCTTCCACTCTTTCCTTGCAACAATATCCACTTTGCGGAGTACAGGAGTATATCACTATAACGGACACACCGTGTTAATCTGGACACTGAGTAACCCTGTCTCCATGACAACAATATAAGCACCTCCCACCCCGGAGTGGAACCAGTAACCATGGAGACATACATTAGACTTCAATTTGGCAGCAGATTACAGTATTGAGGCAAGACCTTTCAGTAAAGACGTATCAATAAGTCACTAGAGGGACAGCACCAAATACTGATGATGTCAACAGGAATGAAATGAAACTTAAGAGCACAACTTAAAGCTCTGTATTGGTGTCTCTTGACCTCCATCTATAAATGTGTGCTGTAGTTTCATTGGTAAGCCAAATCTACTGCATCATATAGTTGACTCGCCATTTGCTGGAGGCTACTGCAACTAGTCCTATATAGACGATCCCTGGAGGAAGGAAGGAGGGAAGGGAGGGAGAGGAAGAGAGAGACAGAGGGGGGAGAGAAGAGGAGGTCAGGCAGGGAGAGCGGGGCACTTACTCTGAGGACATGAAGGAGGACAACGGTCCGACCTCCTTTGCCTTCTGGAGAGCGTGCTTCTGGTTGAACGCTGCCTCTGCTTCCTCTTCATCCTGATCAAAAGGGGAAAAGAGCAAAAGGCGGCTGAACAACTGTAACATCCGTGGGTTTAAATGATTAAACAGAATCAAAGTGACGCGGAGAGCCGAGCAGAACTGGACAGGGCAGAGTGGAGAGATCATTAAAGCAAAGACAAAAGTAGATAAGCAGATTTCAACTATGTCTTAATTGTTGTTCAGATTTTTACTACCTTGGTAAGTTCTTGTGCATTGGCAAGATTATCCACAGCGATGGCCAAGAAGACATTCAGCAGCGTGTCTGGTCACAGCTGAGTTAAGGACGTGGGCAAAAAGCAGCAAGGCAACCCGGAAGACACTGACTGACACAACACTGACTCCATGGCAAGGGACAGATCGTGCTGGATCTGCAGACTCCACTGAGGATCAACAGTCTGAGCCTCTGCAGCTCGGCTGGTCCGATTAATGTCATCCAGATATAAAATCAAAACCAATACAAAACCTTGGAGTGAATATTTGGATCACATTCAACAGGTGTCCTGCAACAAAACTACTATGGGACACACGTGTTGCTTTGGCTTCTGCTAACATGTTAGCCATTAGTTGTTGGATGGTAAATAGAGGTTTTGCTTAGTTTGTTTTGACCAAGACCCTTATTTTGAAATGAGTGGAAAAGCTTCATTTGTGAGTAATGAAGGATACAGTTTCCAAACAGTGTGAGCACTATAAAGTAGATAGAGGACCACATGCCAGACTTCACTCCTCCTTGAGAGCGAATACCATTGTACATCACCTCGTTCCAGTCCTCTCCAGTCAGGATCTGAGGCAAAAACACCCACAACAACACACAAAAACACACAATATGCTATGCTGAGCATCTTTGTTGAGCTCACATTTGTTACTCACATGCTGTTTCACAAACTTACATTTCCTGTATAATATATTCACTGTTGTAATACATGTGAAGTAGAGAGAAATAAATTGTCAGGTTTATTTTCAGACCTGAAAGACGGTCATGATGGCTGCAGGAAAGGTATCAAAGTTTGTTGGAGTGTAGTCTTCAAAGATGAACCTGTGCAGAAGATGAGACACACCTTGAAAAGGAGAGCCGGGTCGAGTTCTTATTTTATTTTCTTGATCAGAAAGAAATCAATTCTCCTCCTCTTCAACCGGTTAATTACAATATCTTTCTTACATTCCTGCAACAAACTGGCACTTTAATACAACAGTATTAATAAGTAGCTACATACAAAAGCAAACAATGCACATTCAGAAACATCCATCCATCCATCCATTTTCTATACCCCGACTATCCCTTTCGGGGTTGGGGGGGGCTGGAGCCTATCCCAGCTGTCAACGGGCGAGAGGCGGGGTACACCCTGAGCCGGTCGCCAGCCGACTGCAGGGCAACATATAAAGACAGACAACCATTCATGCCCACACTCACACCTAAGGACAATTTTAAGTCATCAATCAACCTGTGGGAGGAAGCCGGAGTGTCCGGAGAGAACCCACGCATGCACGGGAAGAACATGCAAACTTCACACAGAAGGCCCTGCCTGACCCGGGGATCAAACCAGCGACCTTCTTGCTGTGAGGCACGCCCACTACCTGCTGCGCCACCGTGCTGCCCCATTCAAAAACATGTATAAAAAAAATACATTTTAAACTCTTTCAATTTGCCTGTTCTTGTGTTACAATTAGTTTCCCCCTGGTTACACCGCTAATGCTCTGTATTCTAGAGGCCCGTTCAAACCCTCTGCTGTGCTTGTCCACCTTGGCCAGCCTTTATTTAAGTGACAGCTTGTGGGAAACAGCCTTCGACTCGGGGGAAAACCAAGTAACAATAACTGTGTGTGTGCGACAAAGGCAGTCTTAAATCTTGATCAGGCTCACACAGTCTCTCTCTATAATAGAATCAAAACAGCTGTGAACAGGCAATAGGACCATCTATTCTCCCCTCAACTGTGTGTATACAATAAAGAGGAATCTACTGAACCATGAAGTCTATTTTTGCCTTGTTTTTATGTTTGCTAATGTGTCTGTAGCGGAATCACAGGATATGTGCACCCACTCGAGAGAAAACCAATTGATGTTGTCTGGCAGATTTTTTAGATTCGTCTTTCTGCCTGATCGGTTCCTCGCTTTTCTTACTTTCTTTATGAACTCATATGACGGATGCACTAAACTATAAGCGTTCGAGTTTTACTCTGAGGACCAACGCTGATTATTTAAAGTTACCTGCCACCGAAGAGCTGCATGCCAAGGAGCGCAAAGACAACGATGAAGAGGAAGAGGAGGAAGATGAGGGAGATGATGGACTTCATGGAGTTCATGAGAGAGACGACCAGGTTTCTCAGAGACGCCCAATACCTTGACAGTCACAAAATATCATGTTAGTGCTAAAAAGAATTTTAAAATGTGAAAAATGTCATACATTAGTTCTTATATTATCTTTAAGATGACTTAAAGGTGACCTCCACCAATTTCACACATCAAAGTCTTTCTACATGTGAAAAAAATTGCATGAAGAAATCTAAAAAAAAAGGCAAATCTAGCGTGTGGAGTTAGAAAGAGGTGAGTTTACCAGATGAGGGTACATTAGCCAATACTAGGATAACACTCGTGAATCTGAGACCACGGTTGAGTCGTTTTTCATTGTGAGTGTGAGGTTTTGACAAGGAGGTAGGATGCATGGAAAAAAAAGATCTCTGGTTCTGCTGCACCTGATTCCTTTTTTAAAAAACTGTCTGCGGTGAGTCTGACAGTGTTAGAGGAGTGAAATGATATATTGGTGGAGCAGTCTTTTAAGTGTACCACTTTGCAGCATGTAACTTTCTTTTTGTTGGGAATATGAATGTGTTTAAATATTTAGGCGCCTGTCAGTCTATTCAGTGGATTTGTTCTTTGTATTTTTGTCTTGTTTGAGGCTAGAAGAAGTTTGTACTTGATGCACTGGCTTGTTTGCTTCAGAAATATATACAAAAGAGAATATATTCAAAAAAACAAAATAAAAAAGAATACGCCCACACAGTACATTATCTTATATTAAGATATAAAATACAGAAAACTGAATATGAAATCAACATGACAAACACTGCTGCTCACTTTCAGTCAGCAGTGCAATGCTCCTAGTAAATAACATGAAACATCTCAACAGATGGCAAAGAGTGAGGAAGGCTGCGGCACTAACTTGGTGATCTTGAAGACCCTCAGCAGACGGAGAGCACGCAGGACACTGATGCCAAAGGAAGTGCCAGGCCTGAAGAAACCCCACAGCACTTCAAAGATGCTGCCAACGATTACCTGCAGAGATATATATTATATAAGGAATACAGTCTTTCATAAAAACATGCTGGAACAAATAAGGGTGCCCTCACATCTCTGATAGTGACAGAGAAACGAGAGAGAGAGAGAGAGAGAGAGGCAGAGATGATGCGACACAGACAGATATAGAGGATGAGAGCGCTGATGCTGCATATTTGAGGGCACAAGCAGTCGGATTTTGGGAGAAAGAAATATGTAAAGAGGGAGACGGAGCACTGACACTGCAGTCAAAGCAGTTGAAGGAAGAGTGGAAGTAGAGACGTGGCCCCAAGCTGTACATCTTCAGAAACATCTCCGTGAGGAACAGAGCGAGGAACAGGAACTCTGCATAGTCTGGAACAACAAAAATAAGCATTTCACTTCTAAAACTTACCGTGACCATTAAACATTATAAAAAAAGCAACAACTCTGTGAACAGCTTGTCTTTCAAAGCGTTACTGAAACGACTCACAGAGGAAGTTGGACAGCCACAGGGGCTGGTTGTGGTGAACGATGGCCACACACAGCGTGTTGAGAGCCACCAGGCCCAGCACTGTCCAGTAGAAAGTGTGTGTCTTCACCACACGGCGGATGGAGATACGCAGGAGGCGCTCCTTGCGGCGAAAATACGCTGTTGGACCTCGCTTGGCACTCCTAATACTTGCTCTGGCCATGGGGATGCCTTGGGGGATTAGTGAAAGATAGAGAAAGAAAGGTAGAGTAGCTGGTGTAGCTGACAGTGCTTGTATGGCTGCAGCAGAGCACAGTGTGCCCTACTGGAGTAAGCCTTTCACTTTATGTGCACATATTTATGAGCCTGTCCAGACTCCCACTCACCCACAGATGAGATGTCACCATATTGTTCCTCCCCTGGTTGCCCTCGATGCACCACATCCATCCCTCTCCTCTTGATGGTAGTGGCTCTCTTCAACACTGCAGACAGAGCACATCAAAGACAAGAAGCCCCAGAGCAGGCTGCTCAAACGATTTAACGAATACATTCTGTGGAATTAGAGGGACTACGCTGTGAGGATAGCGACACAACACTGACTTTTGGGCAGCATGACCACAAAAAGCAGTTGATCACATGGTGCTGAATTGGTGAATAGATTTTTGACTTTTTGGCCCAAAAAACTGCCTTGTGCGTGAAAACTCATACATCTGTCAGACACTCATATGTAGACTGTAGGCAGTACGCAAGTGTGGAAACGTGTAATGAAATGAAAAAATAATGATGATGCAAATGATAAGTAGAAATCACAGTGAGGATCAGCTGAGCGACAAGCTAATGTCTGTGAGGTTTTAGCTGAGAGGGGAAGTTGAGCTCATTAATGCTGCAGTTGAATGAGATAAAAATGATGATTTAATGTTAGTGTAATGATCCAAAGAACCAAACGCAAACCTTCGGCTACTATTTATGATCTTCATCATGGCAGGCCATGCTCCGAGACGACTTGACGGTCCATGCATTTCTGTGCTGCGTTCAAGTGCTGCCATACAGTGTCGGGGGAGACGCCGTGCAGTGCACACATGCTGAAGAGAGTGTGATGAGTGTGTTTTGACCTTTTGGCTTACTGAGGTGTTTATGATTTCCTTTCATCTTATCCTCCCCGCGCTCTCACCTTCCTGCTACCTTTGTGATTTCTGAAGCTACTTGCAGTCAATATTTGCTTGGGGATTTTTTTTAATAAGCTAGTAATCAAACACACACACAGAAACACATACACAAATGTATTACTGCCATTTCACACACACACACACACACACACACACACACACACACACACACACACACACCCTCACACACACAGGAGTGTTTGCTAAAGGCAGGGACACTGAGTCCTGTCAACACAGGCACACACACTCATGTACAAGCACATGCTGCTGTCTTTTCAGACCAATGGTTGCTGGAGCAACTGCAGTGCGCCACCTTCTTTTTAATCAAAGCTATCAGAGCTTCTGCATTTATTTCCATCTTAACAGCTGGAGTCACTATCTGTTTTTTCTACAGATGTGCATCATCCAATTTATTTTTATCTTGTCAGAGCATCTTTGTACCTCAAGCAACAAAAACACACCAGGCAAGAAATATGTTTGGGCAAGCATTTGCTTTCCTTTTTCTGTTAGAGTGTTCATATGTGTGAATTTGAGTGTCTATGTGTGTATGTGTGTGTGTATGTGTGTGTGTGTGGGGGGGCAAATGGGGTGGTGAAGTTGGCGAAGGAGAGAGCAGAACAAAGGACGGTTCTCACCATAGGCACCACCTGTACTCCACTCTGGGAGCCTCCTGAGAGCTGCCAATCAATCAACATTTAATAAAAGCCCTGCTGGTTGAGCAACGAGGAAAGGTCAAAGGAGAGTTCAGAGGTCAGAGCAGACACTTGTCTATGTGGCACCGTGTCTCGAGGCAGGCACGATCAATGCTAATTCTCTCTAAGTGATCTTTGCAGGTGCGCCACAGCAGCAACAAAATGTGGGCAGTACAATACGTCCTCCACTGACATACTGTACTGATTTGTCTACTTTTCTGTAAATGAGGTCAGTTCAGTTCTTTTATTCTGTTCATTCAGCCTTGTTTGTGGCTCTGTGAGGCTCCAGGCCCAACGGTGATTTGAGCTAAATGCTAACATCAGCATGCTAACATGCTCACAAGGGCATTGGTAAGATTTATGACCGAACAGCCTGATAAACTACTGCTGGATTACAGCATCTTTCAACTTTTGTCACATTTCACTGTGACGGATACCCAAACGCTGATGTTAAACAGGGATAATGTTTACCATGTTCATCATTTCACCTTAGCATGTTAGCATTTTCTAATTAGCACTAATCAGCTGAGGCTTGTTTTGCAGGTATTTGATAACAAATAAATAAATAATTTTAATAAATAATTTTAATAATTTTTTTACCTGATGATGGCGCTAGATGAAAGTCAGGGGATTGTCAAAGCTGTCGCTGTACTGTATTTATAAGCTGTGCTCTGAGATGCTTTTGAGCTAAACGCTAATATCAGCATGCTAACGCTTACGATGACGATACTAACTTGCTGATGTTTACCGTATTTACCACCTTAGCATGTTTGCATGCTAACATTTGCTAATTAGTTCTAAACACAAAACACAGCTGAGGCTCATCAGTTTGCTGATAACCTGAAAGGTCACATAAAGATTTTGACCTGATGGTGGCGATAGATAGAAAAGTCTGGGGATCGCCATAGTGATTAGCATTTATCCAGCTGACGACATGAATATCTGGACCCAATTTTAAAGCATCCAATACTTGTTAGCACATTTTGCTCAAAACTGCTAATGTAAACCTCATGGTGGCACAAGAGGACCATCGGGATCACCAAAGTCATTAGGATTCATTGTCTGGGAGCTACAAATGTCTGTACAACATTTTGTGTCAATCCATCTTCTGAAAGTTGAACCATTTAACTGGACAAGTGAAAACTCAGACCTGCTGGTGCTGCTAGATGAAAAGTCAGGGGATCACTAAAGTCTGTAGGATTCATCCTCTAGCAATCAGAAATTTCATGGCAATCCATCAAATTGCTGTTGAGATGTTTCAGTTTCCGCCTGTCTGACTGACATTGCCATGATGTTAGCATGGCTGAAATTTATCAACCAGATCAAAATGCACTTTAGCTTCATGGGAAAGACATTTTATTCCAATATCTATATCTTAAAAAAGAGCATGCCAAAAATCACAGACACTACATAACACAGACTTTGCTAGTATGTACCGAACAGCCTTTATAAAGCACATTTGTATCAAGTCTACATGCCAGCATTAAACTGATTCTGTTGAGGAGAGGCAGAATGTAAAGCAGTGGGAAGATAGCAGAAAGACAATGCGCACAATGAAACAAGGAAAAACAAAAGTCTCTACTGACTTACCATCGAGGGCAGAAGGTCCTGCGTTCTTATTCTCCTCGGCAAGCATCACTTCCTCTGGAAAGCCAAAAGCACAATCGGGAATGAGCTGCAGATTACGGCCCATATGGAGAGAGATATACTAGCATCTTTTGTAACTATATTCATGTCTCAGTTGTGGTGTAATCAACAGCTGAAAGAAAACATCAGAGAGTCCTATGTTCCACAACTGACAGGATTAGTCTTAAAACTTAAAGTGACATATCGATCCTTTTCTCATCAAGAGCCAAATCTTTGGTCTCCCTGAGCAGCAGCTGAGACTTAAGCCACCTGCTCTGTCGATCCAGGCCCGGTAACCGTTGAGCTCTCTCTCAATCTGCTGTTGGCGTCTCAGTTTCATGAAGGCCCTGCGGTTTTCCACCCTCTCCCTCTCCTTGGCAAATTCCCTGCAGAACCAAACCAAACCACAGAATCATTAATTCACTCTTTGAGGGCACAGGGACTTATAGTCACACTGATAGATAATTCCTCTTGGAGACAATCACCGGGGAAAAAGCTGTCGTGAACTAAGCTCTTCTCATTGTTCATTCAACCACAAGAGGAGAGGAGAGGAGCCAGAGACAGCAAGGCAAAGGGAGTCTCTTCTCTCTCACTGTGGAGATAATGACAACGGATCCCTCATTAACCTTTCTGTAAAACTAATTAACTTGTATAGACTTTGACACCATGTACTGAAACAGCATGGTTTGGTTTGACAGTAGCTTGTTTGCCAGCCAGTCAAAGTGGAAAAATCTAGTTGCACTGTGTCGTCTGTCCTCCAGCTGAGGCTGACATATCCTACATCAACAGGACAAAAACAAAACAAAAAAACAGCTGACTGTATGGTTCTAGCCCATTTTGGGGACCTAAAAATGACTCAGTCTATCTTGACAGAGAACAAAACTAATGGTGGATTTGAGTGTGCTGGAGACCAGTCTGGCTTGACTGAACCTACTGGGAGCTAAAACTCCCACCAGTATTGTTTTCAAGATAACAGCAGAAGGGTCAGAGGTCTTCATCAAGTCATACAGCCCAATATTTTAAGTACATCACCAATTGTACAACATCACCAGATGTTTAGGGCAATCTTGCCTTCATCAGGATGGTGTCTGAGGTGGTTTCCTGATTCTTTGTAAACAGTCAAGCCAGTGAATGAAGTGTGATGTACGGGAGAAGAGATGTTTGACAGGCTGCTACAGTAATACGTCTGAGCCTTTCCAGGATGCCCCTTTCATACCCAATCATGATACTATCACCTGTTACCAGTTAACCTGTTTACCAGTTTAGCCTGTTGTTATTGGAGCATTTCACAACTTTCTCAGTCTTTAGTTGAAGTCAACATGTCAAGGATCACAAAAAGACTAAGACTTAAATGTTCACCACAAAAGGCTGAAAGTTTGATGAGTTTAAATTGAACATGGACTGAAACGTGAACCTACCCAGACAGGACTCCCAGCACCAGGTTCAGGACAAAGAAGGAGCCGATGATGATGAGAGGGATGAAGTAGAGCCAGTTCCAGGTGGTGCCCAAGGCATCGTCGGTCTGAGACATGAAAAAAATTCTAAATTCAGTAAAATCAAGTCAGGCTGGAGCACACTCATTCTGCCACTGGGATACTAGACAGAAATACACAGGTGTAGGTGTTTGGGTGGCTACTGAAGGTTCCAGTCAGAGTCCAGGCGGGGCGCTGAACAGAGACATCATGAGTATTGATCAGCTCCAGCCTCACAAAGAGTGTGGAGGAGAGTGGAGGTATTCTGTACACTGTATGAAGCCAATATAGAAACAGAGTGTTGCATCTCTACTTGACTTCACACCTGGAGCTGATAAAGTTGTTTAAAGTCTATTTATATGTATTCATGCATTGTGTGATTCTTCAATATAGTGACTGTGCATGAGTATCTCTGTGTATTCAATGTTGGTGATACAGTAAACATCATTACAGCCAGTCTGCGCAGTCAGCAGCACGTAGTCCCTCTCTTTGCTCCTTCCCTCACTGTTCATCAGTAAAACTCATTCAGCATCACTTTAGACAACATAATACAATCACTCTGGCAAATCAGCTGTCTTCATCCATCTCAATAGACACTGAGAGAGCAAAATACACGCTGGCACAGCGGTTTGTGGGTGTGACTGCATGCTCACAACTGTTGCTTTGCTGAGGTAATCTGAGGCAAAAAAAAAGCTATTACTCTGCAATGCTGTGTCTCCTACATATCTGTCTCAACTTATAATTTGTGATTGTCATATTTTGGTTACTGACAATCCTGGTTTTTGTCTACAAAAGAACAGTAATCATTTCAGAAGTAGTACTTATAAGAATCGTTCAGTAATGACCCACATATCTGTCTGTGTTTGCCTTTTTTTAGATTGGCTCCAGTAACAGAAAGTAGTGCCACCGCAGATCTGCTGTCATTCTCCATGATGCATTTGTGTCAAACTGAGCTTGAGCTGTAACTTATTTCAAGAACAAGTACAGGGAACGAGGCCTATGGACCACAGGAACTCTGTGTCTGCCTCTAATGCACCCTGCCAGTACTGGGCGGTTGCATTGTCACAAGCTCATCTTTCCCATTGATAGTAAATCACATGAACACCCCTCTCTCTCTGCATGTGTTGGCCATCAGGAGATATAGAATGTTTGTCTTTTATTACATTTTTGATGTTTTTTTTAACTCTGAAAAAAGGTTAAGAAAGGCTGTTTTTAGAGTACTGATTAATCCACAATTCTGATTTCCAAATAATATTTAAAACTTGCTTCTTGTTGTTGTATCTAGTGAATGTCAATACAACAAAACTTTCATTATCAGGAATTCAATTCCTGTTTTTGGACCTGAAGGAGAGCTACTGTTATTTGGTCACATTGAACCAAAAAAGACCCTGAAGCACTCAACGACGTCTGGCTGAGAAAGCTTTTTTTTGAGAAAGCTGAGAAACATTTTCTTCATATCTGAGACCATACCACTACCAAATCATGTTTTTTTTTGTTTTTTCAGAAAGATGGCAGCCAGGTTCATTGGTCCCTTCACCTCCTACGCCACTCATTGAAGGACGAACGCCTATGCTGTCAGACATCTGCTGTGTTTTCGCCGCCGTGGCCATGGACTTCAGTATCTAGTCGACTGGGAGGGTTATGAACCGGAGGAGAGGTCCAGGTTTCCCGCTCGCCACATCCTTGAATCCAACCTCATTGCCAGATTCTACCAGCAGCACCCAGATCAGCCCATCAGAACCTCTGTGCCCTCTACAAGGGGACACTGGAGAGCCATCACTGCACTCCCGCCTAACTCCTCGGACGAAGAGGAGCCGGCAGTGGACGAGGATGGGTCCAGCTCTAATGAGGATGGATCCCTCCCCTAGACCCCCTCCACCCACCCTGCTGCAGACAAAGAGGACATGGAGCTCTTCGAGGAGAGAACAGTTTTTCTGGTGGTAGCACTGTGGTTGTCATCTGTGTTTCAGCATGAAGTAATGTACCCATACATACTGTGACTCTGCTGGTTTATTTGCTCTAATGTTTTTTTTTCCACACAGGCAATATTTGGTTGTGTTTCTATCTGAACAGGATCTTGTAATTCAGCTGCATGCAGAGTAAGAATATGACTGGACTTGATTTGTTGGCTGGTCATGCAGGCCACAGATATATCAAATTAGCAAATGGTGCCACTGCCTGCCACTGCTTGCCTTTCTGTCTACATACTGTCTGTGTGTCTGCCTGCCTGCTGCTGCTTTCACTCTGACACAGACGCTCAGAAGCACAGAGGAGGATCTCAGCCCCGGCTGACAGTTACTCTACAGGAGAAGATGACACAGTTTCTGGTTTCAACACTTATTATGTGAGCACAAGACAATGAGATACAACATGATACAATGTTTTGTTGTTGTCTTGCATAACTTCAGGGGATTTCAAAACACTTTTAGTTCAAGAGCATAAAAACTTTGGGTTCCTTGATTTGCATCAATCAAGTCATCAAGGATGACAAAGCTGCACATCCTTGGTCACGATATATACAAATGATCCAATATGTATCAGGAACACGGAAGGATTAAAGAACTAGATATTATTGGAGGCACTTCCTTATAGTCAAGAAGAAATAGCCGTGTCATGTTATTCATTTATAAAGCTCTGCTGTTCAAGCTTACAAACTACCTCACATCTCTTCTCTCACTTAAATCTACTCACTACAGCACACAAGCCAGTAATTACTGAACCACAGATCCCTTATGTACTTACTAATGTTGGCAGATCTGGTTTCAAGTAGTATGCACCTTTTAAATGGAACAAACTGCCCCTAGAGTCCTTCATTCTCCTTGGAGATTTTAAAGCTTTATTGTCTGATGTTTTTATGATTCTCGTGTTTATGAATTCCTTGTTTACTGTGTAATTGAATTATTTCTGTTTCCTGATTGCGCTCTTGTGTGTCTCCTGTTCTCAGGTCTCTCTTGGAGAAGTGATTCCCAATGCGACTGCCTGATTAAATAAAGATGAAATGTATAAATAAATAAAATAAATATTAGAGACATGGTTCAAGGAGACAGTCTTCTGCTGTGCTTCATATTCATACAGTCCATGGAGGAGGTTTATAGGCGGTCGTTAACACTAGATTACATTTCTAAGAGATTCTGATCGTGATATGTTTCTTAACTAGTATGTCAGAGTGGAATCTAATCTCTATTCAGGTCTTGCAGCAAGATGCAGCAGGATGGAATAAAAATGGCAAGCTGAGAGCCAAACAGGAACCAACACAGCACTGCAGTATCAACACTAAAATCACAACCCAGTAACCCCCTGCCTCCACATTTTCTCTATCCACAGGCAGCATGAATGAGATGGAGGGGTTGCAGACCTCCACTCAACAACCATCAGTGTGCAGGAGCCAGAGCCGCTTCTGTTCATTAGACATAATGGAATGTAAATTGTTACAAGAACTGCTACACCTCAATAATTTAGAGCAATCCAGAAAAATATGATGAGTGTCACCCGTGTATGTGTGTGTGTACTGTCTTACATTGTAGAGTACAGTGGTCCATCCCTCCATGGTGATGCACTGGAAGACAGTGAGTACAGCAAACAGGATGTTGTCAAACTGAGTGATGCCATCATTTGGGCCAATCCAAGTATCACTGCAGGTGTAGTTGGTCGGACACCGACGCACGCCACACGGAAACTCCAACTCAGAGGAGTCCACTTTATCGTTTTCTGATCAGAAAGGTGAGGTAGACAGAAAGAAAACCCAAAGGTTAAAAAATGACAGCGTATGAAATTACTTTAATTTGAAAGCTCTTAGTATAAATCTTTTGTCTACAGGCCTTTAAGCTCCAGCATATACAGTTTAAACCAATCTATGTACCCAGTGAGCAACAACACCCCATCACAGAGCATCTGTCTAAAGCATAACGTGACCATTCAGTGACAACACGTACTCACTTCAGTCTGTCAGTGTTATCTAACTGTCCATTCAGCTTCAGCGTGACGGGAACAGCTTGGAGGTTAATGACAGCTGTGAATGTACAATGAGACATTGTAGCGCACCGAATTGTTGGTTTTAATTATACCGGACAACACGGCCAGTTCGGTTTGATCAAGTCTCCAGGTGCAGCCTGGCATGCCATTGTGTGTCCATGTGTATGCATTTGTGATTGTGACAATGGAGCTACTACCTAAAGAGCTACCTTCACGATAAAACAGCCACACACACACACACACATACACCAGATAAACACACAAGGACAACAGCAACAGAATGAGCTCAGTCCCGACTCTTTGCTTTCCTGCTCTTGTGATGCAGTTTCAAAAATAGTTCTAAACTGAGTCTTTTATCTGTCCACATTCATGAATTATTCACAACCATTTCTACAAATTGCTCTCTCTTGTTTCATCCGTGCCATCAGTGTGTGGCAGAGGTGTTGAGACAATTTCCTGTTTTGCAATGCAATTCAAATTAGATCTTGGCTTAAGATGAATAAAATATCTGAATAACGGTAATCACAGGATGTCACTATTGGCTACCAGTATGAATGGAGTTGTATGAATCAATGCACGTGCACTGTGTGTATATTTGAACTGGAACACAGACTTAGTATGCATGACTGGCTGACCAGCTACTTATGGCGACTAAATCAGGCGCTTCTGTATTAACATATCTATGACTTCCTGTCTGTGAGAAATACTGGATGGAAATATCTGTACGTGTGTGGTTATGTACCATTTGAGCACAGGAAGCTTTTTAAATGGTAATTATATGTCACCAAATACTGAAGTCTGCTCTGGAAGTCAGCTCAGTTTCAGGTCTTTACAGCTACCCTAGCAGTCAAGCCAGACTGTAATGAGTTTTACATATAGGTGATCTCATTGTACACATCCTGTACATCTTCATATAGAAGCATCACTGTGTATATACAGCATGTAATATGCAGCATGCTACGGAGACACGTCTGTACCCAGTATTCCAGGCTGTGGTTCGCAGGTGTTGTGCAGTTTGCCGCTGTAAAACTCCAGGCCGATGATGGCAAACATGAGGATTGCAAAAAAGAGCAGCAGGCCAATCTGCAGCAGGGGAACCATAGCTTTCATGATGGACTTCAGGACTATCTGCAGACCTGGAAGCAGAGCACGGAGTGAGCAACAGAGCTGTAACAGTATAAATGTGTGAAACATGCACATCATAAACGTTTCAACCTCACTTTTCAATCTCTGAAATTTTTCTCAGGTAGAGCTGAAACGATTGGATTGATCAACAGAAAATTAATCAGCAACTATTAACTAATCAAGCTATTTCAAAACAGGTCACTGGTTCCAGCTTCTCTTATGTGGATACTTGCGTATTGTCTTAGTCTTTCAAGATAGTAAATTGAATATCTTTGGATTTTTTCACATTTGTGTGAGGGCCACGCACAAAGACTGAGAAGATATATTTTTTGGTTTGGTTGACTTGTCCCTCTTTTTAGCATAAGCGCCCTGTGTACACAAATATGTAAATGAGAGGGAAATCTACATTCGCTGTTGCAATAAAAAGATGTGGTACTCACTGGGGATGCCTGAGACCAGTTTGAGGGGTCGGAGCACTCGCACCGCCCTCAGGGTCCTCAGGTCCACTGAGATGTTCATGTGTGCCCCCGCTGCAGCCAGGATCCTGCAGAGGTAGACACAAACAAATGTGCATATGCAAACCCACACACACTGGCACTGTCTTACAGATGCACATGAATGCTACAATTTTCACACTTTATAAGCTGTGTCAAAAAGGGTGCTCACACATAAACACACTAACACCATCATACACAGTCTTGGATGAAGGCTGCAGTGCTTAGATATGGAGTGTGAGGACGTGAGGGTCTCCAGAAAGGCAGAGAAAAGAGAGAAAACAACAGGGACGCTTTTGGGGGCTTTTGGCTTTTTCCCTGTGTGCGTGGGAGGACGGCTGTGACAACTGCTATTTAGGAGGAGAACAAAGGAAGCGGTTCCATCAGAGGAAGGCAGGACACCCTTAAGCTGGAGAGACATGAAGCTCACGGACAAACATGTGTGGACGCACACGGCACAATCGCATCAACCTCTTATCTGCCACACAAAGCCAGAGTCCTTCACAACTTCCATTTTTACTTTGTCTCGTCCACTCCCCCTGTCTGCCTCATGCACCTCTGTGGCCTTCAGTGCTCAGACTGATGAGAAAAACAAAATCAGTGCCTGGTGATCTCCCCCTCACTTCCTCATTAGTCTGCCCTCCTGCCTACCTTTTCTCCTGCTTCTCAATACCCTCATATCTTGCTCTTGATCCACAAACCTCTCTCTTCTCATCTCCCTCTTCCGTCTCAACCTCCTTCCCAATTATTCCCCCACGTCTGGCTCCTCTCTATTTTTCCATTTTCCACTGACCTAAACACATATTTACTCCCTATTCACTGGGATGCCTTCTGAGTGAAAGGCAGAAGTGGAGGTAAAAACAAGAGGAGAACTGTAAAGTTGAGGGAATGTTTTTGCATTTAATTTCGAGTCTGAAGTCAGAAAAAATATTTTCCTCACTCCAGAACTTAAGCTTACATAGTAGTTAAAGTGAGTGCACACTGCTCTTCTTCCTGTGCTCTGACTGCTGATCTAATTAAACTCATTAAATCCATTCTGATCATGAGGAAAAGACAAAGATGGCCACAACATGTGAAAGAAGGTAAATGATAGGTGAATTATGTAAAAGGCTTGCAGCTTTGTAAACACATGATTTACGTGCAGTGCAATGTAAAAGAAGCATCTTTATATGCAGTGATTTGCTTTGAGACGATAGCACACTTGATCATTACAGAGAAGCAGTAACACAGACCCAATTACATTCCTGTGATACAGTGGAGAGAATGAGTCCCAGCTATAGTGTTAGGAGATACAACGTCATCTGATTTAATTAAGAGGAGAGAGAGAGAGAGAGAGAGAGAGAGAGAGAGAGAGAGAGAGAGAGGAGAGAAAGATTAAAATAGCTCACCATCGTCCACACAAATATAGAAATAGAATTACCCTCATGGGTTTCACACCTCTACCTATCCCCTCTCGGATTTTCTCCCTTTTTTCCGCCAACACTCTATTTCTTCCAGCTTTTTCTTTCCTCCTCCCCTCCTTTACTCCAATCACTCTCTCTTTCACCTCCTGACACTTCTGTCATTTCATCCCCCACTTCCTCCATCTTTCAATCCTTCTTCAGACCATTAGCCACTCCTGGCTGCTCTTTAGTTGTTATGGAGACTGGGGGATAGAGGGGCTAAAAATGGCTTCCTATCTAGCCCACTGTTATTCAGTGGATGTCCTGGGCCCCATTTCCACAATGATGACCGTCTGTGGAGTGCTTCAGAAAGGAGGGATGCTGTTAACAATCAACCTAACTCATTCTCTTTTGCAGATTTTTCAGTTTTGTTTGTTTGTTTGTTTAAGCTGTTGTGCAAAGACAAGATATTGCAGAAAAGACAAAGACATTGCAGCTAGAAAGACAACGTTTGCTGCTGATTCCCAGTGGCTTTTTTGTGTCTGTGTCTCGGACTGCTGTCTGGAGGTCAGAATCACCGTCACACTAACAGAACAGTGGCAGCTACTGCTGAAGCTTGCAAATACAGATCAGAAATACATTGTTTTGATTGGATGCACAGATGCTCAGATATTCTCTGTACTGGGGGTGCGCTCATGAGAAAAATATCAATTGTCAATCTTTGTGTTACTTACAGATATTTTTGATTTGAAGAAGACACTGATGTGTGTGTGTATGTTGTGCAAATTGTGCATAAACTTTCCCAAAATTGCAGTGAAGTACAAAAACATGTGCACAGCTGTTAGGAGCTGTCCATGATGCTGAAGATGAATTTACATTACAGTAAACTGGATTCTGGATTCTGTCTGCCAGCTGCCAGCCTCTCCTCAGGTGTACCTGCGCTGGTCTTATTGCAAATCAACAATATGAGAGGACAGCCTCTTGACGCTCCCCTCTTACTGTTGGTATTTCTTGTACACAGGAATAAATACAAGAGTTTACTTGTTGCCTCCAGACTAATTCTTTATTGACCTCTTGGTCAAACAAGCCTCTCGTGGGCTGATATTGTCAGCAACTCAAAGAAAAATGATGAGTTCGCCTACACAGTCTGGATAAAAATTTGAATATTTTATGAATTAATGTGAAGATACTGCCCAAAAATCCATTATCCTACACTTCCCTCCATTATCAGTGCTTTGCAGTCATCATAATGACAGCTATGCTGCACACTACTGCCATGTGGAGACTGGCACACATGACAGACATGAGGAAGGTGAAGGTTGGCCACCAAAACTGGCAGATGTAAATCAGCCAAAGGAAGCACAACACATGGCTTATTTGGCTGATTTACATCAAATGGACAATTTGGCAGACAGTTCACTTCCTCCCCGCAGTTTCCCTTCTCCTTCATGTAGGACTATTCATTTATCTGTTTATACTCGGTTGGGTCTGTTTTATTATTCAAATGGAATCACTCATGAAGTATTAAACAGCATTTTATTCGCAAAGAACATCAGTGGTCACGATGACAGTAGCAACTCAAAGATTAAATTAGCAAACATGATGAAGACTGCGCCTCCTCCAGTGTTTTGGGTTTTTAAAACTTCATTAGCTGGAGCTTTCTAGCGGTGCTCCAGAGGCGCTTGTTAATCTAATCATTGCTAAGAGTGCCTTAATTTAAATAGAAACAACCCTAAAATTCAACATAAATTGGATTTTATAATCCTCTCCCACATCTCTCCTAGTTTCTCTATTTTTCTCTCTCTCCCAAGTAAACAGCCAACAAAATACTGTGTTCACTGTGTTATAGTTGGGTCTTATGGGGATGAGAGGGTCTTGGGGGGTGGTGGTCACTTCCTCCTCGTCCCCATCCACTCAAAAATGTGTTTTTCTTCTTCTTGCTACAGCTGAATAAGCTTTACTGTGCAGAATGATGGATAGTATGTGCAGACTTTGATGCAAGAAGGCTGTTCAATTTCAGGACTTTAGCAAGATAATTAAAGATAATATCTGACATTAGTTACTATTAAGAGTACAGTATTTTATATCACGTCTGGAGGGGACCTTAAACTGATCCCAGAGACACACATCTGACAGATGCCCGGTGTGTCTGCAAGTTAATAAAGTCGCTTTAAATCACCGGCAGCTGCCACACAGGAAAACGTTTTTGTTCGCCCTGCTCTTGTCTGCAGCCGTCACGTGAGAAACGCACTGTGGTGAACTGAGCTGATGCCCTGGTCAGAGTTGTCAGCCATGATAAGTGAGTAACAATGACAGACCCTGCAGAAGTGACAGCTCTCTGCTGCGTGACAAATCCGTCTTGACAACCGTCATGCTGTGATACTGATAACGTTGTGACTTATGCTTCATGTCACTGTCAAGCAGCAAACTAATATGATATGAGTGCACCTGAGTATTATCGCGATGTTAATTGCACAGCATGTAGTTTTTACACCACTGGTTCTCAGCTCAGCAAGAGATTTACGGTTTGGTGTATCACAAGATGTTGTCTAATGGAAAAGCATTTTTCTGCAAGAGAAATGTCTGTTTTTTTTAATGCTCTTTAATCTTCACTTTCATCTTTTGAAACAACATATACTTTCAGCCTCTCAGACACTTCTGGTAATGAATAGGACTGAGTCAAATCAAACAGCCTCAAAAGAGAAAAATAGCTCTTTCCCTGAATAGCTTAAAGCTGTGAAAATGGTTGAAAATGGTTGTGGTTGGTTAGAGTGGAGGTTCATTTGAAGTGTTCACAAACTAATAGAAGTCTGAGAACCACTCATTTGTAAATGACTGAAGAGCTGACATACATACATCCACATGATATGGACTATAGCATATAACATGAAAATCACAGCTTGAAATTGCTGATAACATTTATATGATGGTCCACTCACACATGTGTTTTCACTTCTGAAAACATCTAAGTGGGTGCGCAAGTCCTTTAAAGCAGTGTGTAGGATTTAGTAGGTAGTAGATTGCAACCAACTGAATATCCCTCGCATCACTATTCACTATGGTGGCTGATAAAAACATGAAAGGCCCCCTCTGGAAAGGCCCTCACTAGAGCCAGTGTTTAGCTTGTCCATTCACCAACATGGCAGTGTAACATGACGAGCTCTGTATAAGAAGAGCTGCTCCCTCTGTAGATATAAAGGGCTCATTCTACAGTAAGGAAAACACAACGACTCTTATTTTATGATTATTATACACTAATGAAAACATAACTATGAATATAATATTCCATTTCTGCCAATAGATTCCCCTAAATCCAACACATTGGCCATTTAAGTGTCCCCTCAGGCTGATCCTGGTGAATTCTTTGTCTTAAGGTCAGCTGGAGGACGTCTGTTGAAGCTATTTGGTGATACTAAAGAGTGGTGATTGGAGATTGTACTTGGTTCTTAGAAAGTTGACTTCTGGGAGGTTCTCCACCCAACAAAAAAGCAATAAATCAAAGAGTATATCGTCATTAATGTTTCAGTGTGTACAATCCAGCACGACTTGCAGTACATTGCATCAGGCAGAGAGGCTCCAGCAGCACTAAACACACAGAAGAAACACACACCATGAAATGGTGAAGCCAGGATGGATAAAAACAGAAAAATCGGTGTCATGTTCAGTGTGGACAAAGTCTTGATGGCAGTGTGTGAAGAAACATGTGGATATCAACGACTACAGTATGTGGTGCAACTTCACCACAGTGATCACAAGCACTAAAGCAAATGTTTTAACGCACAGGGCATATTTGCCCGACTTGGATTGATTTTTATGGGCATTCTGGTGTAACAGTATGAAAGAATAAATCTGTTAAGAACACTGGTAAAATGACTGGAAACTGGATTTTACAGCAATGGATGATGCAGTTTTTCCTTCTCTGTCCTCAGGCGTCGACTTCCATCCTGCTGAGAGGTTTTATGTTATTGCTTTTATTTCAGCCTTTTGTTACGCAGTGATTTGTTGGCATATTCCTTCACTGGTCGTGGCGTTGCTGACATATTCTCACGGCTGTATTCGTTTGTTTTCTGATTATAAATCGTTTCCGTTTCCTCACTCAGAATGGAGCTGGAGAATCTCAGGCTCACACAAATAACCAGCAGTGGCTCAGCTGCTGCATTAAAGAGCATTTTAGCCCCTGGGCCACATTCATTTCTGACCGATAATATCAGCAGCAGTATGACAACTTAACAACTGCGTATGCCCATCAATAATGCAATATTTTGACAGAGCTGCGCAAGTGACTGTAGATTTGGAGGTTTTTTTCCTGAAATAAAACTGCGTTTAGAGCATTGTAAAGTTTGTTTAAGCACAAGAAGCAAGAAAGTGCTCTTGCCACACAGTGAGTAGAGAAAGAGAAAGTTTTGCACCTACACACACAAGGAAACCGTCAGGATTTTCATACATTCCCACCTCATGAAGACCTGTGATTCTGCAGGACGATGAATTAATATAACTGCTCTGGTGGCCCACAGTGCAGTGGGTGGTGTGTGTGCGCAGCAGATTGTCTTGACAGAATAAGGAATTGTGTGGAGCAACTCCCACAGTGCTGCTCTGGATGGTTTAGTTAAGATAAGCCTCTCTGCCTCCCACAGTGTGTTCTCTCATTTTTAACTCCCCCCTCATCCTTTTTACTCTCTTTCTCTCTGAAACACACACACCGAACCCCCTACATCCACGCTCGAGACGTTCAACTTGTTATGCAAGATCAAATGTTACTGCTCCTTACATCAACACTGACATGGCTTTATGTGAATCAGTTACCAGTTGAGTATCAGCACGCATATTGGTTTATATGTCAGCTAGCTAAATGTTTGCTCTTTGGCCAGAATGAGTAATTGATTTGGGTAAATGATTTATTAGCCATCTGTTGGCAGAGAGAGAGGCAGGGAGAGATAAAGACAGAGGGTGAGAGAGGGAGAAATGTTAATTCAGCACAGTGCAGATGATGAGTGTTGGCATATCACCTCTTTCTGAGTCACAAAGGTTAACATACAGCATATAAAATGGAAAATCACAGTGTTGCATCATATCATAAGCAAGCTGCCTCCATACAGTATATTTATATCAACAAACCACATCACAGGCGAGGCAACAACACTGCTGATTTACATAGTCAAAGTTTTAGAAAAATATAAAACACACAATAAATAGTCCAGCTGAGCATAAAATAAAGGATTTAAATTCTGTCCTTGGTTTTGAGAGGAGACGTTTTAATGTCAGCAGGTAATGATGGAAGAAGTGTCTAGATGATTATCAAAAAATCAGCAATAACACAATATGAGAATAATCAATTACAAGTAAAACTGTCAGTATCATGTTATTGTTTATTATATCTATATTACTGGATCATTGTTGCAACATTGTTTTTACTGTTCAGTACTTGAATCTACAAATCATATTTTCTAAACAACAGCAGCTTTTTTGATCATGTTTTGTCTGTGGAGCATCCTGGAACAGATAAATTTAGTGTTTCTGTCTGAAAAGTCTTTTCAGTGACTTCTCAGGTTTTCTTCGTGAGATACTGGTCCAGAAAACATCCATGTATTCATATTACTATGATGATTATTGTTGCTGTTGTTATTAAAATACTGCATTTATCTGCAGTATAATCTTTAAATACAGAGCTCTGTTTGGTCTCTTGCAGATGATGAAAAACACACTGCTTGTTGGCAATGATACAGCTCTGACAGCAGCACTGCTCAAGCTGCTGCTTCAGCGCTGACTCTGGAGTGACACAGACAAAACAGAAAACCCTGCGTTTTATTTAACATCTCGTACTTCATCGTCAGCTTTTTTACCTACAAATTTGTGTGTCAACGCCCAAACGATGGATGCACTTACAAATATTGCTTCAAACACTGATGAGGGACAATCACTGATCACACATGTAACTTTGATGCTGCTCTATGCTTGACTGACAGGAAGACACTTCGATGATGTAATTCCCAACCCAGCAGAGCTCAAATTGGATTTTCTGTAGGTCAGGGTCTCTATATGTATACATACTGTATCTGTGTACTTCACCATGAGCCATACAACAACTTCTGCATAATTTAAACTCTCTGTCAGTTCACCTCAGTATGGAGAGTAAGACTGACGCTATGTGAGATAACATTGTGCATTCATCTTGTTGATTGCACTAGTCCAACTTAAAATCCACCTTAAACTCTACTTCATTTTCGCCACTGATAATTCAGCACACTGGACCACAATTCACTGAACGCTGGAGCTTTTTCAAACTACCTACAGTCTCCTGAATTTCTCTCCTTGGTGCACTTAACATCTCTCCCCTGAGGACACTCATCCATTCAATCTAGCTGCTTGTCAGAGGCACTCACTCCAATAATTCTCCACATCCTTGGCCTGTAACCACGTACAGAGAGGAGACACAGGTGTTAGCTGCTATCACAAAAGTCCAAAAAACATTAATCTAAATTAAGGTCTGCTTGAGACTCCAATGTCAACTGTGTAAAAAACTCTGCATTTGCAGAGAAACTCCAGCTGTAACAGAGCACGTTTTCTCTTGCCAGCAGCACTGACGGTTGATTCTGACATTTACTTTCCTTATTTTAATTTTACATACCTCTATTATATTTTCTCATGCTTTTTATATTTGCCTGCACTTATTTCTGTCATTGTGCTGCTGCAACAACCAAATTTCAATCAATAAAAATTTTGCTTATCTTACAGCATGTCATTTTTCCCATTAGCAAGTTTGGGCTAACAGAGTTGCTGCTGCAGCTTTATATTATAGTCATAATGAATCCCGTGTATGTCAGCCTGTTTTACTGTGAAGTCAACAAGGTCTTTACAACTCGGCCTCAGTGTGTAGACTGCAGCCTGCACTGCGCTGACACCTGCTGCGCCTCCATCTCTGTCTGTCTCTGAAACATGTAATTTCATTCTGGCCTACTTCTGACGAGATTCAACAATTTTTTACGTTGGGAGAACACTGTGTTCCCTGTGTTTTTTTTTAAACTCTTTTAACAGGATCAAATGTCGGACTGATAGGCTGCATGTATAAATCAAAAGGGTTGTCTGACTCAAATTCAATTTGCAGAGAGAAAAGTTCATAATTGAGAAATGTTCTGGCGAACATCAGCTCAACCCTCTTTCAGTTTTGGTAACTTGGACTTTAATTTGACGTGAGTTCCAGCCAACATCAGGACTCCTTTCATCTCAGAATGGCACCTCATCTTCTCTGATCAGATACCAGACTAGACTGCTTAAACGCCCTCGACACTGTCTTTGTTTCAAGGCCCACGCAGCCTCTTTGGAAAGATGGGGAGAGAAAGAAGGAGAAGGAGGGCATACAGGGACAGAGAGTGAGCTTGTTAGACTGTCAATTTCCTTGACACCATCATCATTATTCACCGACTTAATTGAAGATCACAGCTAAAACACCACTTTTACTCTGAGGATGTCACTAGCTGCACACTCCCATATTCATGTTTCATTTGGTTTGATTTGTGAAACAAAGGCTTGTTGAAAAGTGAAAGAAAAGTGTTTTTGCTCTCACGCATGCGCTCGAAAAGCAGCTGTATAAGCACATTCCCCCATAACGCTATAAGAAAATCTATCCTGGTCTGGTCTAATTGTGGAGACATTGACCAGAGAAGCAGCAGGACTGGAGCCAGTGACAGCCTAACCTGGAGCGGGGTCCTCAGTCACCACGGTAACAGCTCAGGGGGACATATCCACTCCGGCTGTGTCTCATCAATCGATCAGACGACAGATGGGAAATAAGATTGGAGGGGACAGGTCTGTCTGTGTATCTGTATGTGCATGCTTGAAAGTGTGTGTGACAGTCCTACCAGGTGTATGACTGCCAAACAGACAGAAGGTGCTGTTGGCTAAAAGGCAGGCAGTCGTCGCACATTTGGTTCATACACATGAATGCACAAATATTAATATTATCTTTTTATTAATGTTCTGCATGCTTAGAAATGATCTCAATAACTCAATTCAATCTTACATTCTGGTTTTAGGATGACTTTGTGGCCTCTGAAAAACAGCCTCTTGGCTAACTCTGGCACATTTACAGCAATGTTAATTAATGTACACCACCCCTGTTCAACAAAGTAATACAATGAAAAATAAAATAAAACATATGCACACAAATACACACACTCAATCACACACACACACACACACACTGACATCAGGCAGATTGTGGTTTCAGCTTTCAGTGAGTCATGTACAACGACAGTATGTTCACACACTGACAACTTCTCTGAGATAATAATACCATGCAAATGGTGCATCTCATCTTTAGCAACACTCACAGAATGTAGCTGGAGGAAAGATAAGGAAAGGAAAAGGAAAGGAAAGGAAACAGACAAAAGGAAATAAAAGGAAAAGGAATAAGGAAATATGATGAACAGGGATGGCGCTGAGGAGAGGATTAAGAGAAACATGAAAATGTAAATACATATCGATGACGGAACTCTTGATATTCTTGCATTTGTCTTGCCGGCTGATACTAAGGCGGCATGATCGATGTGATGCTCTCATGGTAGGTGTCCCGCCGGGCTAGCAGTGGTAACAGAGTAGAAATAGTCCAATTTTGACACTCAGTAAGGAATAAAGACGGATGGCTGCAGCATCTATCTGTTCCCACAGCAAAGAGGACACTGTCTCCCTGTTAATTAACACTAAGGTCGAGACAACTCCACCAACTCCTTCTTATTCTAGTCACATCACAAGGCGTGCACCAAAATCAAATATAGACAGCTTCAAAAAAATCAAGCAGCCACTCTTAATATTTGAAAAGCAGTAACATAAGGAAGATCCTCTGAGAACTAAACAGATTTTTACAGTTTTACTGGGTGGATCATCTGATTTACTCTTTAAAAACAATACAATGTCCAGTGAAGACAATCAGAAATGTCACAAAATGCCTTAAAAATAACAAATTTCAATAGGATTTTTGGAAGTAATTAAACAACCAGCTACATTTTTACAATAAATGCACGAAGAAAAGACGACTAGGCCTTGAGACCTTTTCAAACCTTGCATGTGATAAATAGAAGTTGACGTGTGTTAAAGACTTGGTATCAAGCTAAAAAAACTGTCTTTGCTGATGTCATGACAAACAAATCTCTCAAATTTCAAACACAGAATTGTGATAAATCTGAAAGATCAAAGCCTCGTGTCGTCTATTCTTCCTGTTATACGTTTCTCTGAAGGAGACCTTAGAGACAGTCTTTTTCCTCTTGTCTCCTCGTTTCTTGTCTGATCAATGCTGTTTCTTACACGTGTTCTTCTTTGATCTGGAATTTATGTTCTCGGGTATTTGTGTGTCCTAAAACGATCCTGGAAACATCAGAAATGGAGAAAAGGTTGAGTCGCTCTTTTTCTCCGCTCTCCTCTCTTTACTCTCATTAACTCCCCCTGAACTAACTCCGTCTCTCCTCCACTCTCTCTATATCCCCCACGAAGTGTCTGGCACATAGTTGTGACACAATCCCTTGGTGGGCGTCACTCTCTGCCAACTGTTGCCAGTCTAATGGAGGGCTTGCCAGCGAGTGAGACTGCCAAGGTGCCAATTATTACGTACGATTACGCATATAGAGGCGTCCTTTGTTTTTCCTCCAGCTTTATCTTCTCTATTCTTAACTTTGTTTGTCTCCTGTCGTGTTTTCCATGTTATCACCTCCTGCGGACTTTCCTTCACAACTTTAGTTGGCATAACTGGTGGCTGCAGCGTGTTTGACGGCCTGAGAAAACCTGCAGCCCCTCAATTCGTATTTCAATCACAACAGTCCTCAGTTACACGATAACAGCCTTTAAGGAAACAGCATGTGCCATCTGGTTTTTCATACCTCCCTCCCACTCACTCTCGCTATGTTATACAGGCCATCTTGAAACACAGAGGCAGCTTGCTGAGGTAATCATGGCCTCCAGCGTCGACACTGTTGGCAAATGGTTCCATAATTACACATGTTCACGCATAATGTGGAGTGAGTCAGGGGCACGCACTGTGGAAAGGTTCCTATGCAGTCTCAGCTAACAGTCGTGTTCTGCCTCCATAGGCAAAATTTTCTACAATGCAGCTAAAATAGGGTTCCTGCCTGTATGACTCAAAGCGTAACATAAACCTTCAGTCAGAGTCAGCTCAGTGCAGTCCACACTTCTCTGATGTCGACAAAACCGAACATTATAAGTTTCACAGATGCTAAGATTTATTGCAGGGCAACTGTGCTGAGTTGCATTAGAGTATACAGGTGTAATTAATAAACTGGTGAGTCACTGTTGATGGCAATTTTAAGCATTTTATTGATTTTGACTCCTTGCTGTATGCAAAATCTGTTTATGTAACTAATGGAAACAATCACCACTATCTAAAGTTTAAAGTTTAGAGTGTTATAAGCACTTTGAGCTGCATTTCTTGTATGAAAGGTATGATACAAATAACTCTTATTATTAGTAGTAGTACTAGTATTAGGATTACTATAAAGTAGACTTGTACATGCTGATCCAATGATAGAGACCAGAATCTCTGACTCATATCTCTTATTGGACTTTTTTTGGGAGGGGGAGGTGGGCATTTTTGCCTTCATTGGACAGTTTTAACAGCTAAGAGGCAGACATGGGCTGAGAGAGAGAGGATATGAAAGGCAACAGTCATATTATTCATATAGGTTTGCACTGTATTTGCCTTCCTTCTTTTGTCCCATTTGATCGATTTTCCTTATCTGATTCAAGGATGACAGCCTGTAAGGACAGAGGGTGTCATACGGTATGCTGAGCAGGCTGTAAAGCCCTTTGAGGCAACTGTGCTTTTGTACTATATGAATAATACGTACTTGTAGCCGAGAAGCGTTAACATGACCGTGAACCACAACCATTGTTTCATTCCACATCCCCCTCCCCTCATTTCCTGTCAGCTCTCTCCTCTCACCTGCAAAAGTGACATAAAAATGCCCCAAATTGACATAACTTGCCTTAACTTACTTTGCAACAGCATTTTATTTAATCCTCTTGCTGTCATTTTAATTCAGTTCAAGGGTTTTCTCACTCAAACCTATGCACCCCTTTGATAATCTTATATGAAACCATAATGTTTCTTTGCAGATGAAAAGTGTCTATTTTTACAGTTCTGGTTATAAAGGACTTCACATGACAAACATCTGTGTATGAATACGGAAGAATAATAATTGAAAAAATAAGTGCATTACATATCTATGTTAATAACTCTTATACTGTACCTTATGCTTATGATAATGTTTGCATACACAGGTCTGCGTCTGTTGCATATTTGTAAGTGACTCCTCCTGACTGCAGAGGCCTTCTAATTACTACCTGATAGACAGCACTGATGACTCATTTAATATCATCAGCAGTTTTTCTAATGTTCATTCACTCTCTCATAGGGTTGCAAACCTCGAGGTGGTAAGATGGTCCGTGTGTGTTTCAGAGAAAGAGAGGGAGCGAGAGAGCAGGAACATTTTCATTAATTTATCTTTGCTGTGGCCAGAATGATAATTTAGAGAGGGATCTATCTGCAGCTCACTTCATCATGCTGAATATTAATAAAATGAGACCTAAAAGGCTATCTCATCCAGATTGAGCACGTCTCCTCCCCACACGTTTGAAGTTCAACCCAAAAGGAAGAACGAATGCAAGATAAGACTTTATTGATCCCACACCAGGGAAATTTAGTAATTGTTGTTTTGTGTTTTTTGGCCGCACAGAAAGATGCCTTCACCTTACTGCCAAATAACATAGCAGAAAATTAGAAATGAAATCTTGAGTTTGTGTATCTGCCACTTGAAATCTGTTTTGGAAAATATTCAAATTTATTTAGATTGCATTATTTTGGGAGAATTCAGCCTTGGCACACACGGACCGCTGTACCAGGAGAAGCCAATACATCAATACGTGCTGCCTGGCTGTATACACAGCACTCACAGAAAGGTAAAGTCTGATAACAGCATCCATCAGCCTTGACAGGCCTTGGTCTCTTTCTCTCTGTCCCCATCCAACCAGGGGAGATGAGAACAATCCATTAGCATGTGTCTGTCTCACCGTGTTTTAATTAAGCTTCTAATTTTGGTCATATCGTTAACGTGTCCTCTGCTGCTGTCACACATCAACTGATCAACAGGCTGGAGGGGCAGGAAGCTCTCTGACCATACCTTTTCTCCAACACCTTCCACAACAATCCTTCTCTCACACTCTTGTCTCCTCCTCCCTTCTCCTCCGACCTGGCATCGCTCCTCTCTCCAGCAGCGAGTGGGGTATTGTTAAGAAGTCCTGAGCTCGGCTCATCAATAATTGAACAGCCAGAATCATGTAGAATTCTCTAAGAACCCAGTCTGCCGCCCTTTGTACTTCTGCGCAGTGAATTGATTATTTAATTTGTGTGTGTGCGTTTTTGTGTGCGAGAGAGAGCGATGTTGAGGTTAATGTGCTGCCTCATCGAACTCCTCCTTTGAAAGCATAAACATTTCTCCTTTCTGCTCTGACAGTGAGGCACCTTGCTCTCCTGAGGAGGTGCCTGCTGTAAAATGCCCTTTAATGCAACAGCTTTGCCCCACAGTACAGATTAACTGTTAAACGCCTTTAACTGCCGTGTAATTGATGTACTCTAAGCATGCAGAGTGAGGTGATGGTTTACAAATTGTAACCACTTCATAACAGTCCACAAATGCTCGTTGTATGACTTCAGGTCAACAGCAGCTTCACATTCATCCAACATGGTGCTCAGGTAACAACAGGTTGTTTCCAAAATCCCTGCCTACTTGTGACCAATTGAACTCACCTTCCACCTCTATGTGAGCAAAAGATTCATGTGGAAAACCTTTTAGAAGGTACAATGGAGCAAAAAATCTAGTGCCAACAGGATTTACTGTAATGTAATGTCTGACCTTTGATACAGATGTGTAAATGTATCCAACTTACTCTGACACACAATGACAGTAAGTACTGGGTTCCAAAATTGTACATCATGAGAGTTTAGTTGGACTAATTTGACATGTTTCAGTAATTTTATTAAATTAAATGAATAAATTAAAAGACAAGTCAGAGTCAAATTCAGATGATGGATGTATTCAACAGCCCATTTATTTTGATGAAACCTGCTCATCCAGGGCATATAACTGAAATCCAAAAGCATGATTTTCTCTTCAGCTTTACTGCAGTTCAGTTTATGATTGACTAGACTAAAAGTCTTTCTGAGTCAAAGAGGTGACGGGGACCTACAGTCCTGACAGCTTTGCCACTGTTGCTATACAGCCCTGTGCTGCGGGCTCAGAGTACACAGATGTACACATGTATCTTTATGAATATGTAATCTGATATCACACACTGACCTTCGTGTGATCCTTCCCTAAGCAGGAAATGAAGCGCAGATAGCAAACACATGACGGAGTCAAACAAAGACAATAGTTTAGGGTGCAGTGATGCCATGACTGGATACATGGAGATGAGCTATGGTGTGTTTTGAAAAGGTGAGAAAATAATGTGAACTAACTGCTAGAAAAGGCAGCTGATGACAAATGCTTGTGTGTATAAGGAGATTGGTGTTATCATCTGACAGATAGATTGTCTGGAGGACAAAATGGACTGCGAATATAAATTTGTAGTCAAGGTGAGGTCAAATAAACACGGACAAACACCAAAAAAAAAAAAATTAACATTTAAGATTTACATTAAAATGACACTAATCAGATTCACCAACACCAAACTTCTACTATTTCAGGGTGAAAGTTCACCAAAACTCCTTGGGTGCACCCTTTGAATTAGTACCAAATACCAACAAGCAACAAAGACGCAAACTGTGTCAAACTTGAGCAACAAAACCAGCTCGAAATAACCGAGAGCCTTAAACAAAAGCACAAGAACACTGGGTGTTTTGAATACAGTAAATCTCACAGAATCACCATCCCTTTCAACACTAATCCTGTTTCACAGATCGGCATCCAAACACACACACACACACTCTGTTTGACTCACCCACTGAGGACCACAATGAAGTCCATGACGTTCCATCCGTTCCTGAGGTAGGAGCCTTTATGGAATACAAAGCCCAGGGCGATGATCTTTATGCCGGCCTCAAAACAGAACATCCCGATGAAGTAGGGCTCTGTCTTCTCCTGCGAGTGCAAAGCAACACGTGATCAGAGTGATAATTAGCTTACACTGAAATGAAATGGAAGCAGTGTGCATGCAGATGTCATGTCTGGGTTTTCTGAGGGCCTGCGGGCTCCATCAGATGCTGCTAAAACTTACTTTTTGATTACAGCTACTTGAAAGAAAAGTGAGAAGTGAGGTTGCATGTGCATGTGTTTCCATGTGTGAACATCTCACCAGTCTCTTTGACATGGGTGTTTTGTCCTCTCCAGGAAGGTGCTGCTCCAGAGCCAAGACGATGCAGTTGGCGATGATGGTGGTGAGGATCATGTACTCAAACGGAGTGGACAGCTTAAGTTAAGGAACTTCTGACTGACCTATGTTGAGTATCTGGTAAAGTATCTTAATTTAAAGGACAGGGCTGGTGATATTCTATACTTTAAACCTTGAAAAGATCAAAAGGTTCATCAATTTCTCCAAACATCTGGACACTGTAGTTTTGGGCAAACATTACACAAAACACAGTCAATATTGTTTCTTAGGGACTATTTTCAGCTGTGGGTTTGGCGCAATAGTGAGTATTTACTGGAGCAGGACAGTGCATGTGGGATCAACTCAAAATAAACAACAGTGCTGATGTTCATGATAGCAAAGGAACATGTCACCCAGTGCACCAATGTGGCTCATGGATGCGTTTAAAAGTTTTTTTCATTCAATAACAATAAAAAAAAATGGAATATTGCCAGTCTCGCCCTTTAAGTAATGTTTCTGAGCGACACATGGATTGGTCACAGAAAAGCAAACAGACACAAAGAAAGCTCCAAACAGGTTTTTAAGCCACAGTCAAGTGTGATTTGTCTATTCATCAATAGTAGTTCAGGAATATTGATTGATTGATTGATTGATTGATTGAAATGTGTGAAGTTTAATAAATGGAACAAAAAATCTTTTAATGATGTCTCTACAGAGCACAGAAAGTCTCTGCACTATGAATAGAAAAGATTCAGATACATGATTGGGAAAAATAATTGAGTTAATTACAGTACATCAATCCCAGCGGCACTGCAATTACAGCGTCATGTAAGCACAGACAGACAGGCTGACATCGATTCCTCTGAACGAAACAGAATTAACCTGGCATGTTATAAAGCCCGGGGCCGTACACACAACCAGACACAGGCTCTACCTCATCTGAGGTCAGCTACACACACACACACACACACACACACACACACACACACACACACACACACACACAAACTGCGTTTCCATCACTTTTGGGGACATTCCATTGACTTACATTCATTTCCTGGACACCAAGCCTAACCATAAAACCACTATTTGCCTAACCCTGATCCGACTTGCATTTTGTCCCCATAAGAAAGGTGAGTCCCCACAATGTGACTGTTTAAACAGATTTATGTCCCCACAATATGAGTAATACATGTACACACATACACACACACCAAGGGAACAGAGGGATAATCGAGGTAGGACAAGTGGGTGGGCCTGAGATGTGATCCTATAAACAGGGTGACTCTCACTACAAGCTTCTCTGCCTGCGCCATGGGACCCGCGGTGGTTGTCGGTTCAACTCCAGCCGCTCTGGAGTTGAGCAAAGCCAGCAATGTGCTCTTTATCTAATGCTCTGCGTGGGCAGTCCCCCTTTCTCCTGGTTATGTGCAGAAGAGGTAGGAAGGAAGGGAGCTTAAATTTGCAGAGTGGAGACAGGGAGGGAGGATGGAAAGAAGAAGGAGGCAGAGATAACAGGCAGGAATGACACAGGAGAAAGTGATAAGGAGGATGAAGGGTGATCAGTGGGGGGGGGAAGATGATGGTTATACTGCATGGAGTCAGATCCCTGCGAAAACCAGTGGGTGAGGAGGAGGCAGACCAAATATGGCTGACATCGATGTTGTGCTGGCAGCTATAGCCAGCAGGGTTACTCAGGGACAAGTGAGTGATGAGAAGCTAAATAAACACAGCAAATACAATCTCACTCCCACCACCCCATTCTAACTTAGACCAAGGCTGCACACACAGACTGACTGTAATTTCAATTTAATCGCTGAGAGGTTTTGGAAAAACAAAACCATAGCAGTCATCAGGAACCAGTAGATGATGAGTATGAAAACAAATTGCAAAAAGTGGTTTAATTGCAGAGTATCAGCCTCAAGCTGAGGGCTTGTTTTCAAGCTCATTTTGTTGCCTTTTCAGGAAGTGAAATGTATCCTTTGATTCACTTCTCGACGAGAATCACTTTAGCCTCGCTGAGAGCTCTCAGCAGCAGCCAGTCGCCACACCCTGCGTTCACTCAAACACACACAACAAACAGGAGGAGGGGGGAGACAAGATGAAGGGAGAGAAGGAGGGAGAGAGAGAGGTAAGAAAGGAGAGGAAAGGGAGAAATTAAGACAGAAAGACAGAGGTATCCAAGGCAACAGGCCTCTCTTCCAGCCAAAAGTCAATTCTACAAGATGTTTACTGGGCAGCTGAACTATCTCTGCCACACACACACACACACACACACACACACACACACACACACACACACACACACACACACACACACAGAGGCGACAAATCCTGACCTGTTTATTATCTATATAGAATTCAAGGTTTAATCAATCTTTTTTGGAAACACACACATACAAAAAAAAAAAAAAAAAAATTCAAAATATCGCAAGAAAAGTTTTTACATGCAGCGGTGCACACTCCAATTACCAAACACAGCCTCCCTCTCTCCACAACCTTCTTGAAAAGGTCAGTGTTGCGCATATCCACAAAGCTGTTGATATCTGTCTTTCATGATGCTTAAAAGTATGTGTTTGGCCTTCTAACTCCATCCCAGCCTTGCAAATGTTTGGCTCGGCAAAGCAAGGAACTGATTACAAACAGACAACATACCATGTGTCTTTTATGTATTTATGTGTTTAACCATGTGTGGTAAAAAACCCAAATGAGACACATATGTTGAATGCATTGCATATATGTCCAAAGAATGCTCCTAAAACCTGAATAAAAGGGCATATCCCACATGTCTTGATCAGAAAATGATCCTAATTTGGAAAATCCAACCGACACATGCTGTTTACATCATCTGTGTAAGATCATAAGGGTTTTCAAAGCTGCCTGCTGCAGCCAAAAACAACACAATGAGTGCGATGGCAGTAAATCAAAATGGCAAAACCAAGACAATGAGCTGAAAGATGCTAAAGAGCCCCGCCGAGAAACATCCTTTATGCATACATGGTGAGTTTATCGATTGATATTACTGAGTTGACCTTTGCAACCTTTTTGATGCACACTTATACTCCACAATCACAGAAGTGTGTCGACTAATTAGCCTCCAAACAACAGATGGGTTATTCCTGATATAAATGACATTCCCTGGCTTCTCCCGACATTTTAATAAATTCCCTCCATGTAATAAAACTAGTGAGTAAAACTCAATGTTGCGTTCACTGTACGTTACACACTCAACAAGTGTCTTTAACCAAAACCTCTGTGCTGTTCTGGTGTGTGGCACTGATCATGGACCGTCTACCAGCTTTAGCAGCAAAGCGTCTCGTGAGCAATCCTGTGAGTCACAGTGACGCTGGCACTCTGCCTCGATTCCTCAAACATGCGTGTAAAAATAGACATGGAGACAGAGTGTGATGCCCTGTGCATCTGTGAATGCGCTCAATCCCAGATTGGATCCAAGCCCCTGTGATTATTATTACATGGAGGTGAAAATCAAAATGAGTCACAGGCATCTGAGCCTGGCTTATTGGAAATCTGTGAATTATCAGCAGCCTGTGTGCGTATGAACGTGTGTTAAAGGCAGAGAGCAGCATTAAATATACAAACACAGAAGAGAGCCAGGGGTGTAATCTCTGCTGGAGTAAAATTAACTCTATTTAAACCCGAGGAATGAAAACACTGATACAGTACAGCTCAACTGAGAAGTCAAACAGTGTTGCTATTAAAATATGTGTAAGATAAAAGATGTTGTCAGCTGAATGGACTGCTGCATCACACATAGCTCAATCTTCCTATAATTCCATATCAGCTCCACACCTCAGTGGTCTGCCTGAGCCAGCCGATCAATTTTGAGGATAAATGCGGCCATGGTTCAGTCAGCCCTGCGAGTAAACCATGTCAACTCAGAGCCACAGCCCGCTCTAAAAACACCCCTCTGTTAGGAGGCAGGTGGACTTTGAGCCATCAGAGCAGAGGCCCTGAGGCAACCGGAGAAGGAGGGTGGAACATACCTACAGAATGGAGACCAGTGCATACTTAAGGCCACAATTACTAATGTAATTTTCTTCAGCTACAGTCACCCTAAAAACTGCTGTCAATAAAGAAGTAAAAAAGAGCAAGCAATAGGTGGAAAAAATGTTTTTTATAATTGGATACGAATAAGAGTTGATTCATAACCACACTGGGATCATTTCCCTTCTAATTTTGCGTTTCCTTTTTTCATACAAGGATACAATTCAGTCAGAGGGAAATTAATGGTTCTCAAGTATAAGCTGACCCTAGAGGCATATGCAAAGAATTTACAATTTAAAACGCATCTTTAATTAAACTACCACTTGTGTATTTTAAATCCTGGTTAGGTCTCTGAGTGAGAAACCAGAATTTAAAAACATTTTCTGTCCTGTACCTCCAACATCTCTCTGTTTGACTGTTAAAAGCTAAAAGTCTGACAACCAGCAAGCATGTGCTTATTTCTGTGTGCCCTGATGAAACAAACTCTATTAAATCCATCAATCAATTATTTAGAGGTGTATCTTCTCAATGGGAAACTTCCCGCTGCGGGGGATCCCAGTGGGGATCAGACAGGAGGAGCAGCTGCCAGTCCTCACCAGGCCTGCCACACTAAACTCAGTCCATGTGCTTAATTAGCCCTGCCTCTTCCCTGCCAGGCCTCACTCAGCCTTCCATCGACCTCAGGCAGGTAAACACACAGTCAGACACACACATACATGGACACACACACTTGACCTCCCATCTGTGAGGCACGTAAGAGAGGATATGTACTCAGATACATATCAAAACATAGTGTAACACGCTCTCTTAAGCCCACGCACACCACTCAACCGCACACACCTCTGGACGAATCCTGAATTGATCATCTGCTGTTAATTGAGCACTCAGAGAAAAAAAGTGCCTCTTACAGTGAGGTGACAGCAGCAAGTTGTGCTCCAAACACAAGGCTGACCTTTTACCAGATGTCCTGCAGAGATTGTGTGTGTGCGTTTGTGTGTGTGTGTGAGAGAGCGCTTATATTTCTATTTCTGTGAGGACCAATTTGAGTTTTAGATGATGAGAGCAAGGACGTTTGTGGGAAGTGTCATTTTCACTTCTTCAAAGGGCTGTTTAAGAGTTCAATCTTTTAGGGTTAGAGATAGATTTAGGTTTATGAGAAGTTCAGAGAAAGAGGCACCAAGAGGCAACCGCTGGGCCTGGAAAATGAAGCCAACGCGGAAGTGACAAAAAGTGCAGTTCCTCAAATGGCCACTTGAGGCTGGCTCCAAATATGAGTCAATCCCCATAGACCTCCATATTAAAATGTTAGCTAGGCTTCAGGAACCAGGCTTCAAACGGCAACTCCACCCACGTCTTTGCCCATGTTTGTCGGAGTTAGACACTGCCAAGATGGCGACTGAGCTTCGCAATGGGTCTTCTGAAACCTATAGGTGACGTCACTGACTGTCCATGTTTTATACAGTTTAAGGTTCACACCCACCCCAGTATATCAAATTGCTCCTTACATTCAGTTCTCCATTGCACAGTGGAGAAGTGAAGAAGACTTCGCCAAAATGTCTGATGGTTTCCTGACAGTAATAACAGAACTGGAGGGAGTAAAATTGTGACATGTTAATTAGTGAGATTTAGAGGTGCCGTTAAGTGATTTTTTTTTAACCTTTGCATCAAGCCAGACAGGTTATTCCCCCTGTTTCCAGTCTTTGAGCTATGCTAAGCTTATGCTGATTAACCTACAGAGAGTTATCAGCTAGGTCTGCAGCTCTGCTTTATGGAGCTTTAGAGCAGCTCCTCACTTAGCTGTCCAGCACACAACTTCACTGTTTTGGTGCACTCTCACATGGCATCATTGTTGGACACAGCAGGCACTTGTTTTCAACAAAAAAACTCTGAAAACCCACCATACACTACCTGTCCAGCACCAAACGACAGACAGACACAGTTAACGACTGAGAATTGAGCAGCTAAAGGGCCAGATATTTCTTCAGGAATGGCTGGACACCAAAAACAGAGACTGAACATTGGACTTACATTCACTACATGGCCAGAAACACGACTCTGAATGAATGATAATGTTGCTCAGTAACTCCTGGATGTGTAAATAAGCAACTGCTAACAAGCCATATTAGCATAAAAGTGGATGATATGTCAATGTCTACCACTTGTTTCCCTGCTCCCAAGTAGCTAAAATAAATAAACAAATAATCGTGTGTGTGTGTGTGTGTGTGTGTGTGTGTGTGTGTGTGTGTGTGTGCGTGCATCAACATTGCAGGTACAGTATGTGTTGTGTATTTACTGTGCATGAAGCTTTGCAGTCCAAACATGATTCACATATTAGAGAGAGGCACTCATCACAGCCACAGTGGATACTGACCAGAACACAGCGACACTCAGCTCAGCAACACTCCCTTCAAAACTGTATTAGCAAACAATATAATATAGAATAACTCAATGAGTAATGACTTGTTGTAATAGCATATGACACTGCGATTAGACATCATTACATATAATTCCTGTTAATGTCTGTTAATCAGATACAGTAGCGCTCATTAGGTGTAATGAGACACTCCCTCCATTACAGCACATTAACCTGGAGGTTATTCAGTCTGACTTGTTTCCTTTTGGTCTCATACAGTATTTTGATTTAAAGCTAAGTGTCTTCTTGATGCAGAGTATAAGATGTGCCTGTAGGTGCAGTTATACTGTAGTATTGTTAATGTAATGATCCAACAAAATATCTGTAATAAGATAACCAACACACATGCGCTTCAACCCTTTCTCCCCGGCGGTTGATTGAAATTCATCCCATTTCTATTTTTAATCACCTCAATGTGCGGGCAAACCCAGAGAAAACAACAATGGACAGCGATCAACAATAGAAGCACACTCATTCTCTTTGCTGGGTTTTTAAAATCAGCAGTGGGCCAGTCAGTCAGTCAGGAAGCTGCTGAATGGAGCAGAACAATAGCAGTGAAGAGGCCACACCTGGCCTGGACACCTGGTGAGCTGCTCAGCAGCAGCACAAACACACCACCAATGGACATTTGCGTGTGGTCGTCCTCCTCAGTAACAGGCAGAGGAAAATCTGCAGTCTCTACCTTCAGTAATAGAGGAGTGAGTCATTAGGTTTGAGAAAGCAGCCAAATAACCATTAATGTAATAGCACTGCTGAAAGTTAATAAACGTGTTACGTAATACAGATTTGGATAATGGCAGTCTCTGATTTAATACAAGTATTTAGGCAGAAAGCAGGGGATATAGTTGACTTGTCAGGTTGTGATAAGTGGTTGAGTTTACTCCTGCAACTCCCCACAACATAACATAAAACAGAAGAAAAACTTCAAAGATATTCAGTTGACAGTCATATAAATCAGAGAATAGTGGCAAATCCTCACATTGGAGGAGTTGGAGCGTTATATTTATATTCTCAAAATAATAATCATCATCATAACTTATCATTAAAATATTTTGCAGATTCATTTTCTTTCAATTGACTAATTGATTAATCGACCAATCATTGCAGCTCCAGTTTGGTTTGACATATTTACTGTTCACAACTGGTCAGGAGGGACAGTGGGCTGTCTTCACAGCCGTTTGTTGACAGAAAAGATTCATGGGCATAGACAAAGAAACTCCTGTGTGTTCCTCTAATCCACTTTCCACTGACACCCCCACCCCCTCTGCACTAGTTTTTGTCCAGATATAGCTATTGTCATAACCTGAGTCAAACTCATATTTAATTCCCACTGTCTGAGCTCCTAATTTCCTCTTTTACAGTCTTGTATTTGAGTTAATGAGCCAAAAAAGAAATAGATCACTCAAACAACCCCCAGAATGTACTCAAATCGTCTCTCACCCTCCCTATATAGTTTCTCTCTTTGCTCTCTCTCTCTCTCTCTCTCTCTCTCTCTCTCTGCGTGTGTGTGTGTGTGTGTGTGTATTTGGTGCTTGAATTTCTCATGTGCTGCTCTATATGTGCTGTCCATGGTGCTGAAACCCCCCGCACAGAGAAACCAAGGGCAGAGCACTGAGGAGAACCTGGCTGGTTCAGGGCTTCAGTGTAACTGTGCACACTCTTATTCACTTTGGGGTCCACAGACGGATTATGAAAAACATTTCGGGCCCATGTTTATTTGTGAAACTGGAACACAGTTTACCCACCTTCCCTGCACGACCTCCTTGCACATCCCGGGTGAATGTGTTTGCACATTTCGCGCCCTACCCGCTTCATTTGCACCATGAAGCAGAAAAAGGATATGGCCACTCAGTGATTTTCTTGGCGTACTTCCTCACCACGTTGTCCTCGCCAAAGATGAATAGGGACCTGTTGACGGTGAAGCAGTTCTCCCTGACCGGGATAGGGTTGTACAAGGCCATGGTGCGGGCACGCTGCGCTTTGGTCTGCTTAAAGGCTGGGGAGATGCCACCTGTGGACACGGCCGCCCCATCGCGGTTCCGGTTGCGCTCGGACCCTCCATCCCCTGAGCTCAACAAGCCCGGGACGTCGTCTCCAAAGCGGGCCATTCTGTCAAAAGCAGACCAAATGGGAGGAAACACAGTGTGAGACAGGAGACAGAAGAGGAGGTTATAGTCTCCCAGAAAGCAGGGCGCGGTGCTGCGCTCGGTTTGACGGCAGCGGAGTGGCGAGATCCCGACCAGTTTTAGTCCATCATCAGTTTCACATAAATGTTGTTCAACTTAAACAATTTGTTCAAAACATTCACGGGTTTCTCTCCAGTGAGGATCCCAGTAACAGAAGCACGTCGATTCCTTCCTTTCAAGTGCGCTCTGCGTAACAATGATAAAAAAAAAGGACACACATCCAAAAAGTAATTCAATCCCGCCTCATTTAACAATGTGTCGTGTTAAACGAAGCTGGAAAAACGGACTCATTTTGCAGCATTTTATCCATCCAGACACTAACAGCTTTAAGAAAAGCTGCAACAGGTCACGTCTTCATCCATCCTCCTCAGTGAGCGAAAAGCACAAGAGCGGGTTGATCCACGGATTTTTCAGTAAACTAGTCCACTGAGCAATTCAGAGCACATCACTCCTGTCTCCTCTCTCCTCTTCTCTGTTGACCACCTACCACAAGAGCGCTATCCTACTGCATGCGTAAGAGGACGACTGGAAAAAAAAAAAAAAAAAAAAAACTTCCACGACATTTTCCCCGAAACAACGCCAACAAAACAAGCTGTCAACTACGTGTCACAGGGAGGGAAAGAAAATCCCCAATCCGCCTCGTCTGAAGTGGGATGGTGGAGGACGTGTCTCCCTTTCCCCCGCACTGAAAGAGCAGGAGGACAGAAGACAAACAGTGTCTCCTAATGCGACAGGATCAACACACCTCTCCTAACCTCTGTCCAACCCCACACATGCCATGCGCGGATCCAGTTAACAAACCAAGTGTTAACAGAAAATGAAGATAAGGGGAAAACAGAGCCATGCAGTCAGTTGATAAAGTCACAATGCAATAAAAACATGTTAGATGCCATTGCCTCCATCTTAAAGTGTAGAGATAATGTAAAGCAATTATATTGACAGCCTGTACATCTGTTATTCCAATATTAACGCTGACTTCATTCTAAATTCCTGTAAAACAGGCCATGTTACGTTTACTGCATGGTCACTTTTATGTGCCTGGTCAACTAGCATTTGAAGAGTGGGCCATGCTGTGATATTGGCGTTGACATGCGTTGTTCACCCTGCGTGGTCACTGAATGCTGGTCACGCATCGGATCTGGAGGGGAGTAAACACCTGTTGTGAAATACCCAGAGCCAGCAAGACACTCTGGAGGACAGCAGCAAGCATCTTTGGGTAATTACAGGGTTCAGAGCCTACTATTGGAAGGCATGATAGTGAGGGGGAGTGGTGCTGTGTGCTGGCTGGAAGCGATCATATCTACTCTCATGAGGATGTGGTGTTTTCACAATGATGGAGGGGGGAGGCGGAGAGCAGGGGCTGATGCATGTTGGGTTGGAAGGGTGGAGGTGAAAGTACAAACTGTCAGATATGAGAAATTTGACCAATAATTAAGAGAATTAGCTTTAAAGTACAAAGCCAGAGATACAGTAGCTTCGATCTTTGTGCCAAAGTCCTCTATTATTATGCAACAAGGCTAAGATAGAGACATAGCTGCTTTACCTAACACTAAACACGAAATGCAACTGAAGAAGTGAACGTCATTAGCTTCGCAGTAAAATGGTCACAAAGTGTCTGACAAATACAAATACTGACCTTGGCAATAACCAAAATAATCATCTTATAGGTACACCTGCACCAAAGTTCATGGTAATCCAGCTGATAGTTAAGACATCGGAGTCACAACCTCATGATGGCACATGTGGAAGGTCCAAGGATCACCAAAGCCAAGGATGGAGAACATGAATTTCTGTTTCTGCCGTTATGATTATTGTAGATGTTGATACTTTGACCTGTTGGTGGCGCTACATGAGAAGTAAGGGGGTCAAGTGAGCTCAAGGAGGAGTGCCGCAGACGGTGTAGGTATGGTAAGTCTTGACAGACGGACTAATAAACATCCTTTAAATGAGACACAGAGGCTCTACTCCAAAAAAAGCCACTGTCCCAAATGATATATAGCAGGTAGCAGATGCCTGAAAGAAAGCCTTTATTCTCAAAGAGCATCAAGCTGAGAGAGTCTCTGTGTCATAAAATTCACCTGCTACCATCATGTCATTTCTTAAACTGAGATAGTAACCTGATGGTGACAGAAACAGAAGACAAAGAAAAGATGAACCACAGGAGAGAGTTAACCACGATGCTGACACTGATGGGTATTTAGTGATGGCGGTTATGACGAAGGCAGTGATCAATGGTGTGTGGCCTCCAACTCATTAGTGCCCTGACACATTATGAGCATTAAAAATAGAACGCATAACAGACAGATTTCTGACATCTCCTCATTATAAATGGCGAGAAGAGACGTACAAAATGTCCTGTAACGCTCTCATCCAGTTCTACGACGTAAGAATCACATTTTACTTGCTTGTTGTTCTTTCAGTCTCAGCTGAGTGTGATAGAAACGTTACTTCTGTTGCTTCCTCTGTGCAGCAGTAAGAGAGTGACACCACTGCATTGTTTTCTGCCAGGATGAGAGCGGGTGGCAGAAACAGCCTTCTTGGCTGAGAGGTGAGGGGTGAATTATGGTAATTATGTGTTAGCAACAGGGATGATGAGGGTGGAAAGATGATGGTTCTTTGCTGGAAAAAGCCAGAGAGCGAGTGGTTAAAGCCTCTTTGTTGCAAAGGAGACTTTACAACAAAGATTAAAAAAATTAAATAAAAAAAAAAAAACACCTTCTGGAGTCAAACCACCAGTTATTGTGCTGAATGACTGCGACTGAATCAAGTGAAACATGATTAGTTATTATTAGAGTATTTGTTCAAAAGCTCAGAGCAACAAATTACTTGAGCTTTGATTGGAATGGTCAAACCAATAAAAAACGAGATTAGCTGATACCACTTTCTAATAAGGCACCCTTTATGAAGAGCTTGTAACTAATGGCTTCATCAGTAATCACTAAACCATTAAGTCATGCTTTATAGATCAGTTATAAGCCAAGAATAAAAATCCCTTTGTCTAATGTTTGTCGTTTCTTTTTGCAAACAAATGTTAGCAATCCATTAATAAATACTTACAGGTTTCTCACTTTCTAAAAAGCCATCAAGTCTGCAGTTATAAATATCAGAAAGTCCAGATTCTCTGCAGCCCTTTTCCACCAAGTGCTCAAACAGTCCATTAAAGGTGTTCTGTTGATGCACCATCTGAAGGCGAAGGTAAGTTTCTTGCTAGAGGAGGATTTTTCACAAGCTCTTAATCCAAAAGTTGTTCTTATCAAGTGCTTATAACTGATCAGTGTTTTATTAACCGTTAATAAGGTCATTACTTACAGCTTCCAAAGCTTTTAGAAAGGATGATGTAGTAGAAGGTTGGTGTGAAAATGGGCTGACTTTATTTGAAATTACAAAAGTCAAAATGTTGGATATTGAAGCAAAAAGGTCTTTTTAATCAAATTAGGCCAACACTTTAAGTTCCCCTACTATAACCAGCATATAAACATTTAAAAAATGATTTATAACTGACAATAATGTAGTTGTAAGCATATATACGTGCTTAATAATGTCTTTGTTAACAACACTCACAAGCGGAAGCTACTGTATGAACTTGGTGGGCGACAATATAAAAGTTGAAATGATATTAAAAATAATGCATTATATAATCATTTATAGTCTTCCTAAGAAAAGTTTCTGACTGTATATGAATAAACTCAAACTCAACTTCTTATAGCTCCTTACAGCTGCCTCACAGTGTGTTAGAAACAGTTTCTTAAATGCTTATGTACTGCTATACATGCTGAATAGGGAGACTTAAAGTAATGAGATCCTCCAAAATAAACTATTTCAAAATGAACTGAACGTATTTCTCATAGAAGTAACAGAAAGCCTTATGAGATGTATGGAAATTTACAGGAAACCTAAAATATTCTAATGTGGAAGCTAAAAGTCCCATAAAAGGCTGACTGTATTAAAAACATAGTGAATAAAACAATACACTTAAGCCTGATAACACAAAGTTCTGATAAACATAGGTGGAGAACTGACATTTAATTTGACATGGCAGACATGTTGGAACATCTTCTCCAAGCTGTAACAGATGTCTAGCTTGCAAAAATCTAGCCGTGGAACAGCAGGTTATCGAGGTTAGTTGCTGTGATGACAGCAGGTTGACAGCCCTTGCTCTGGTAATGGGACAAGTGCCACAAGACTCAGGACTGAGGTGCGAACAAAGATTTCAATTCAAAAATAGACCGTGTGAACGGAGATGCCTGCTAGGCCTGTATCTGACACCTGGTCATTAACACGCTCATGGCTTAGTAGTCTTCTAACTAAATTGCCTACTCACCTCGAGGGAGAGATAATCATGTGAAAGCCCACATGTGAATTCACAGCGCGCGCGTGTTTACTTGTTTGTCATATGTGACCGTTTTAACAGTTTCCATCGTCACCTGCCAACATCTTTCCACCAAGCTCCCACATTCTGGACTCATCCCACTGTTTCTGTGAGAACTTGAACTATTTTCATGCAACAGTGTTGAGTTAACCTAATTTCTGGCCGCACAAACCCAGAAATGAATTGTAGCTGTAATAGACACAACCAGGATGTGGCCGGTTCACTGTCTGTGCACGTCTCCTTAAAAAAGACCAGTTGGTGATTTTTCATTTGCTGGGTTTTGTTTATGGTTAGTTTTCTCAACCAGGACAACAGGGCCACTTTGTAAAAGAGCAGCACACATGTATTTGAAGCAGATAATTAAAAACACCTTCAATAACAAGAAAAAAAGACGTGTTCATGTTCATGTTCGAACACATCTTAAGAAACATTATCTTAAGCTTGTACAGTCTGATCCTATGGAACAAAAACTCAGTGACAGACTTGAATTCACACACACATTTGGCTGTCTCTAATTTCTGCTTCTTTGTGGAGCACAGTGACGGGAAAAGAAAACGACATGATAATCAGAAACTAAATGACAAGCAGTGTGAACAAACAGGAGGAGTGTGAGTGCCGGCAGCTAGTGCAGTGAGTAACACATAGAGCAGAAGACGTTTTGTTTACACAGTGCTGGAGACAGACAGACAGAGACGTCAGATAAGGAATCTGTGTGTCTGTCTGAGTAAGACATGTCAACACATTTTCATCAGCGACGCACTTGTTGACAGCCGTGGGCGGGGCTTGAAATGTGCAGGTATAAAAGAGCAGATCAAAACAGGCACTACGGTCTGAGTTTACTTCTTTTATTCCACTGAACCTCTGCTCTAACTAGAGTTCAAAATTTTCACTTTCAGTCTTCTTTTCATGTCGTTAGTAGGTCTGAACACACGTCAGACAAGAATCCTCACACCAAAGGATCAGAGGAGTTAAAGTTTGGTTGAAAGTTTTCATTTGTACTCCAAGCTAACATAATTGTTTTCTCCCTGTCAGTATCAGATTAGTCTCTTTAGCAACAAGACATCCATGAAGAGATGAGCTTCCACACACTGCCTTGAATAATCACAATACATTTTATTTGTATAGTACCTTTCAAAAAAGAGTGACAAAGTGGGTCACAACAGCAAAATGAAGGGCAAGGAATAAATTAAGTAAAAGCACATTTTAAAAAGTGCAAATCTATAATTCATTCCAGAGCAATGGGGCCCTGATGACAAAGTCGGTCACTGGTTTTCAATCTAGATCCTGGGATCTCTAAAAGGGGCCCAGTGGAGGATCTCAGAATTCACTTGGCTGCATGGGATTAAATGTTCTCTGATACACTCAGGGGCCAGTCCCATCCAGACCATAAAAGTGATCATTTAAATCTTCAAATCCAGTCTAAAACACACAAGTAGCCAGTGTAATGAAGCTAAAATTAGGGTTGTATGTATTCTTTTGTTAGAATTTGTGATGTCTGGAAAGGTTGTGTATGCTGAAGCATGACCAGAGTGAGTTGCAGTCGTCTAGACTGGATGAGATGAATGCATGAATGACGATTTCCAGGGTCTTGGGAGATAGAAAGAGATTCGTCTAGCTGGGTAAAACAAAGTAGTTATTGTCTTCGCATGCTGACTGAAATTAAGATTATCATAAAAAAACTGACACACACATGCACTGAGGACACACACAAAAAAATGTCACATAGATAATCAACACGTGTGTTTTCTGTTGCCACAACACAACAAGGTGCTGGATGTAAAAACATTTGCAAACCTATCGTCACTAAACCAAACGTATTATCTAAGCTTTCAGTCACAAAGACATTCGTCAGAGCAAGCTTTCAAAGTGAGCACACACTCACTTGGATTTATCCTAACTTTCACATTAATTTATCTTTCACAATCAACATGACAGGACAATCTGCTCACAGAGGCTGTCTCAGTTCACACAGTCATGTGCATCCCTCCCCTTTATTTCTCATGCATTTAAGGAGGACTGCGCTAATAAATGGACAGGATGGCTACACATTCTGCAGGATTTACTAGCCTCACTTCACACAGTCTGCAAGGGGCAGCTGCAAATCCAGCAGGTGCATTGACAAGGAAGGTCGTGGTGGGGAAGAGAAGCTTGGACTCATAATCCACTCGGCCAAACCAATCGCCAAACAAACAGGGTTGGTTGTTTTTGAAGTTAAATTTCAAGCTGACATTCATTTGATTTTGAGCTTTTGAAAATACATTATATATGTCCTGGGAATGTATTCACCTTCAGCAGAGAGGCAGCAGCTCGATGAACATCACATTCAAGTTGAGGATAAATGACCACAGAGCCACGATTCCCTGTCTGCTCTTTGTTTGGCGCTCTAACACAGTCAGATTCTGTGTTCATTTATTATGAGCTCTCTCGGTGCAGGTCTCCAAAGAATTCCAGTTGATTAAATTTTTTTCTTCCCCACCACAACCCTCCTTCATACCTGTGTAAATTTGCACCTGCTCTTTAGAGGCAGAGATTTCAACACAGAATGAGAAATAATCTCTTACATTTCCTGTTATTAGCATGATGCTCCCTAAAACACATGTCATAATGGGAGGGGTTGACCCTGCAAGGCACCCTTACAGGGATGTGTGTGTGTGTGTGTGTGTGTGTGTGTGTGTGTGTGTGTGTGTGTGTGTGTGTGTGTGTGTGT
>JBBMOE010000022.1:4883385-4958480 GCA_037975065.1 Chaetodon trifasciatus
AATTGGATACGAATAAGAGTTGATTCATAACCACACTGGGATCATTTCCCTTCTAATTTTGCGTTTCCTTTTTTCATACAAGGATACAATTCAGTCAGAGGGAAATTAATGGTTCTCAAGTATAAGCTGACCCTAGAGGCATATGCAAAGAATTTACAATTTAAAACGCATCTTTAATTAAACTACCACTTGTGTATTTTAAATCCTGGTTAGGTCTCTGAGTGAGAAACCAGAATTTAAAAACATTTTCTGTCCTGTACCTCCAACATCTCTCTGTTTGACTGTTAAAAGCTAAAAGTCTGACAACCAGCAAGCATGTGCTTATTTCTGTGTGCCCTGATGAAACAAACTCTATTAAATCCATCAATCAATTATTTAGAGGTGTATCTTCTCAATGGGAAACTTCCCGCTGCGGGGGATCCCAGTGGGGATCAGACAGGAGGAGCAGCTGCCAGTCCTCACCAGGCCTGCCACACTAAACTCAGTCCATGTGCTTAATTAGCCCTGCCTCTTCCCTGCCAGGCCTCACTCAGCCTTCCATCGACCTCAGGCAGGTAAACACACAGTCAGACACACACATACATGGACACACACACTTGACCTCCCATCTGTGAGGCACGTAAGAGAGGATATGTACTCAGATACATATCAAAACATAGTGTAACACGCTCTCTTAAGCCCACGCACACCACTCAACCGCACACACCTCTGGACGAATCCTGAATTGATCATCTGCTGTTAATTGAGCACTCAGAGAAAAAAAGTGCCTCTTACAGTGAGGTGACAGCAGCAAGTTGTGCTCCAAACACAAGGCTGACCTTTTACCAGATGTCCTGCAGAGATTGTGTGTGTGCGTTTGTGTGTGTGTGTGAGAGAGCGCTTATATTTCTATTTCTGTGAGGACCAATTTGAGTTTTAGATGATGAGAGCAAGGACGTTTGTGGGAAGTGTCATTTTCACTTCTTCAAAGGGCTGTTTAAGAGTTCAATCTTTTAGGGTTAGAGATAGATTTAGGTTTATGAGAAGTTCAGGGAAAGAGGCACCAAGAGGCAACCGCTGGGCCTGGAAAATGAAGCCAACGCGGAAGTGACAAAAAGTGCAGTTCCTCAAATGGCCACTTGAGGCTGGCTCCAAATATGAGTCAATCCCCATAGACCTCCATATTAAAATGTTAGCTAGGCTTCAGGAACCAGGCTTCAAACGGCAACTCCACCCACGTCTTTGCCCATGTTTGTCGGAGTTAGACACTGCCAAGATGGCGACTGAGCTTCGCAATGGGTCTTCTGAAACCTATAGGTGACGTCACTGACTGTCCATGTTTTATACAGTTTAAGGTTCACACCCACCCCAATATATCAAATTGCTCCTTACATTCAGTTCTCCATTGCACAGTGGAGAAGTGAAGAAGACTTCGCCAAAATGTCTGATGGTTTCCTGACAGTAATAACAGAACTGGAGGGAGTAAAATTGTGACATGTTAATTAGTGAGATTTAGAGGTGCCGTTAAGTGATTTTTTTTTAACCTTTGCATCAAGCCAGACAGGTTATTCCCCCTGTTTCCAGTCTTTGAGCTATGCTAAGCTTATGCTGATTAACCTACAGAGAGTTATCAGCTAGGTCTGCAGCTCTGCTTTATGGAGCTTTAGAGCAGCTCCTCACTTAGCTGTCCAGCACACAACTTCACTGTTTTGGTGCACTCTCACATGGCATCATTGTTGGACACAGCAGGCACTTGTTTTCAACAAAAAAACTCTGAAAACCCACCATACACTACCTGTCCAGCACCAAACGACAGACAGACACAGTTAACGACTGAGAATTGAGCAGCTAAAGGGCCAGATATTTCTTCAGGAATGGCTGGACACCAAAAACAGAGACTGAACATTGGACTTACATTCACTACATGGCCAGAAACACGACTCTGAATGAATGATAATGTTGCTCAGTAACTCCTGGATGTGTAAATAAGCAACTGCTAACAAGCCATATTAGCATAAAAGTGGATGATATGTCAATGTCTACCACTTGTTTCCCTGCTCCCAAGTAGCTAAAATAAATAAACAAATAAGTGTGTGTGTGTGTGTGTGTGTGTGTGTGTGTGTGTGTGTGTGTGTGTGCGTGCATCAACATTGCAGGTACAGTATGTGTTGTGTATTTACTGTGCATGAAGCTTTGCAGTCCAAACATGATTCACATATTAGAGAGAGGCACTCATCACAGCCACAGTGGATACTGACCAGAACACAGCGACACTCAGCTCAGCAACACTCCCTTCAAAACTGTATTAGCAAACAATATAATATAGAATAACTCAATGAGTAATGACTTGTTGTAATAGCATATGACACTGCGATTAGACATCATTACATATAATTCCTGTTAATGTCTGTTAATCAGATACAGTAGCGCTCATTAGGTGTAATGAGACACTCCCTCCATTACAGCACATTAACCTGGAGGTTATTCAGTCTGACTTGTTTCCTTTTGGTCTCATACAGTATTTTGATTTAAAGCTAAGTGTCTTCTTGATGCAGAGTATAAGATGTGCCTGTAGGTGCAGTTATACTGTAGTATTGTTAATGTAATGATCCAACAAAATATCTGTAATAAGATAACCAACACACATGCGCTTCAACCCTTTCTCCCCGGCGGTTGATTGAAATTCATCCCATTTCTATTTTTAATCACCTCAATGTGCGGGCAAACCCAGAGAAAACAACAATGGACAGCGATCAACAATAGAAGCACACTCATTCTCTTTGCTGGGTTTTTAAAATCAGCAGTGGGCCAGTCAGTCAGTCAGGAAGCTGCTGAATGGAGCAGAACAATAGCAGTGAAGAGGCCACACCTGGCCTGGACACCTGGTGAGCTGCTCAGCAGCAGCACAAACACACCACCAATGGACATTTGCGTGTGGTCGTCCTCCTCAGTAACAGGCAGAGGAAAATCTGCAGTCTCTACCTTCAGTAATAGAGGAGTGAGTCATTAGGTTTGAGAAAGCAGCCAAATAACCATTAATGTAATAGCACTGCTGAAAGTTAATAAACGTGTTACGTAATACAGATTTGGATAATGGCAGTCTCTGATTTAATACAAGTATTTAGGCAGAAAGCAGGGGATATAGTTGACTTGTCAGGTTGTGATAAGTGGTTGAGTTTACTCCTGCAACTCCCCACAACATAACATAAAACAGAAGAAAAACTTCAAAGATATTCAGTTGACAGTCATATAAATCAGAGAATAGTGGCAAATCCTCACATTGGAGGAGTTGGAGCGTTATATTTATATTCTCAAAATAATAATCATCATCATAACTTATCATTAAAATATTTTGCAGATTCATTTTCTTTCAATTGACTAATTGATTAATCGACCAATCATTGCAGCTCCAGTTTGGTTTGACATATTTACTGTTCACAACTGGTCAGGAGGGACAGTGGGCTGTCTTCACAGCCGTTTGTTGACAGAAAAGATTCATGGGCATAGACAAAGAAACTCCTGTGTGTTCCTCTAATCCACTTTCCACTGACACCCCCACCCCCTCTGCACTAGTTTTTGTCCAGATATAGCTATTGTCATAACCTGAGTCAAACTCATATTTAATTCCCACTGTCTGAGCTCCTAATTTCCTCTTTTACAGTCTTGTATTTGAGTTAATGAGCCAAAAAAGAAATAGATCACTCAAACAACCCCCAGAATGTACTCAAATCGTCTCTCACCCTCCCTATATAGTTTCTCTCTTTGCTCTCTCTCTCTCTCTCTCTCTCTCTCTCTCTGCGTGTGTGTGTGTGTGTGTGTGTATTTGGTGCTTGAATTTCTCATGTGCTGCTCTATATGTGCTGTCCATGGTGCTGAAACCCCCCGCACAGAGAAACCAAGGGCAGAGCACTGAGGAGAACCTGGCTGGTTCAGGGCTTCAGTGTAACTGTGCACACTCTTATTCACTTTGGGGTCCACAGACGGATTATGAAAAACATTTCGGGCCCATGTTTATTTGTGAAACTGGAACACAGTTTACCCACCTTCCCTGCACGACCTCCTTGCACATCCCGGGTGAATGTGTTTGCACATTTCGCGCCCTACCCGCTTCATTTGCACCATGAAGCAGAAAAAGGATATGGCCACTCAGTGATTTTCTTGGCGTACTTCCTCACCACGTTGTCCTCGCCAAAGATGAATAGGGACCTGTTGACGGTGAAGCAGTTCTCCCTGACCGGGATAGGGTTGTACAAGGCCATGGTGCGGGCACGCTGCGCTTTGGTCTGCTTAAAGGCTGGGGAGATGCCACCTGTGGACACGGCCGCCCCATCGCGGTTCCGGTTGCGCTCGGACCCTCCATCCCCTGAGCTCAACAAGCCCGGGACGTCGTCTCCAAAGCGGGCCATTCTGTCAAAAGCAGACCAAATGGGAGGAAACACAGTGTGAGACAGGAGACAGAAGAGGAGGTTATAGTCTCCCAGAAAGCAGGGCGCGGTGCTGCGCTCGGTTTGACGGCAGCGGAGTGGCGAGATCCCGACCAGTTTTAGTCCATCATCAGTTTCACATAAATGTTGTTCAACTTAAACAATTTGTTCAAAACATTCACGGGTTTCTCTCCAGTGAGGATCCCAGTAACAGAAGCACGTCGATTCCTTCCTTTCAAGTGCGCTCTGCGTAACAATGATAAAAAAAAAGGACACACATCCAAAAAGTAATTCAATCCCGCCTCATTTAACAATGTGTCGTGTTAAACGAAGCTGGAAAAACGGACTCATTTTGCAGCATTTTATCCATCCAGACACTAACAGCTTTAAGAAAAGCTGCAACAGGTCACGTCTTCATCCATCCTCCTCAGTGAGCGAAAAGCACAAGAGCGGGTTGATCCACGGATTTTTCAGTAAACTAGTCCACTGAGCAATTCAGAGCACATCACTCCTGTCTCCTCTCTCCTCTTCTCTGTTGACCACCTACCACAAGAGCGCTATCCTACTGCATGCGTAAGAGGACGACTGGAAAAAAAAAAAAAAAAAAAAAACTTCCACGACATTTTCCCCGAAACAACGCCAACAAAACAAGCTGTCAACTACGTGTCACAGGGAGGGAAAGAAAATCCCCAATCCGCCTCGTCTGAAGTGGGATGGTGGAGGACGTGTCTCCCTTTCCCCCGCACTGAAAGAGCAGGAGGACAGAAGACAAACAGTGTCTCCTAATGCGACAGGATCAACACACCTCTCCTAACCTCTGTCCAACCCCACACATGCCATGCGCGGATCCAGTTAACAAACCAAGTGTTAACAGAAAATGAAGATAAGGGGAAAACAGAGCCATGCAGTCAGTTGATAAAGTCACAATGCAATAAAAACATGTTAGATGCCATTGCCTCCATCTTAAAGTGTAGAGATAATGTAAAGCAATTATATTGACAGCCTGTACATCTGTTATTCCAATATTAACGCTGACTTCATTCTAAATTCCTGTAAAACAGGCCATGTTACGTTTACTGCATGGTCACTTTTATGTGCCTGGTCAACTAGCATTTGAAGAGTGGGCCATGCTGTGATATTGGCGTTGACATGCGTTGTTCACCCTGCGTGGTCACTGAATGCTGGTCACGCATCGGATCTGGAGGGGAGTAAACACCTGTTGTGAAATACCCAGAGCCAGCAAGACACTCTGGAGGACAGCAGCAAGCATCTTTGGGTAATTACAGGGTTCAGAGCCTACTATTGGAAGGCATGATAGTGAGGGGGAGTGGTGCTGTGTGCTGGCTGGAAGCGATCATATCTACTCTCATGAGGATGTGGTGTTTTCACAATGATGGAGGGGGGAGGCGGAGAGCAGGGGCTGATGCATGTTGGGTTGGAAGGGTGGAGGTGAAAGTACAAACTGTCAGATATGAGAAATTTGACCAATAATTAAGAGAATTAGCTTTAAAGTACAAAGCCAGAGATACAGTAGCTTCGATCTTTGTGCCAAAGTCCTCTATTATTATGCAACAAGGCTAAGATAGAGACATAGCTGCTTTACCTAACACTAAACACGAAATGCAACTGAAGAAGTGAACGTCATTAGCTTCGCAGTAAAATGGTCACAAAGTGTCTGACAAATACAAATACTGACCTTGGCAATAACCAAAATAATCATCTTATAGGTACACCTGCACCAAAGTTCATGGTAATCCAGCTGATAGTTAAGACATCGGAGTCACAACCTCATGATGGCACATGTGGAAGGTCCAAGGATCACCAAAGCCAAGGATGGAGAACATGAATTTCTGTTTCTGCCGTTATGATTATTGTAGATGTTGATACTTTGACCTGTTGGTGGCGCTACATGAGAAGTAAGGGGGTCAAGTGAGCTCAAGGAGGAGTGCCGCAGACGGTGTAGGTATGGTAAGTCTTGACAGACGGACTAATAAACATCCTTTAAATGAGACACAGAGGCTCTACTCCAAAAAAAGCCACTGTCCCAAATGATATATAGCAGGTAGCAGATGCCTGAAAGAAAGCCTTTATTCTCAAAGAGCATCAAGCTGAGAGAGTCTCTGTGTCATAAAATTCACCTGCTACCATCATGTCATGTCTTAAACTGAGATAGTAACCTGATGGTGACGGAAACAGAAGACAAAGAAAAGATGAACCACAGGAGAGAGTTAACCACGATGCTGACACTGATGGGTATTTAGTGATGGCGGTTATGACGAAGGCAGTGATCAATGGTGTGTGGCCTCCAACTCATTAGTGCCCTGACACATTATGAGCATTAAAAATAGAACGCATAACAGACAGATTTCTGACATCTCCTCATTATAAATGGCGAGAAGAGACGTACAAAATGTCCTGTAACGCTCTCATCCAGTTCTACGACGTAAGAATCACATTTTACTTGCTTGTTGTTCTTTCAGTCTCAGCTGAGTGTGATAGAAACGTTACTTCTGTTGCTTCCTCTGTGCAGCAGTAAGAGAGTGACACCACTGCATTGTTTTCTGCCAGGATGAGAGCGGGTGGCAGAAACAGCCTTCTTGGCTGAGAGGTGAGGGGTGAATTATGGTAATTATGTGTTAGCAACAGGGATGATGAGGGTGGAAAGATGATGGTTCTTTGCTGGAAAAAGCCAGAGAGCGAGTGGTTAAAGCCTCTTTGTTGCAAAGGAGACTTTACAACAAAGATTAAAAAAATTAAATAAAAAAAAAAAAACACCTTCTGGAGTCAAACCACCAGTTATTGTGCTGAATGACTGCGACTGAATCAAGTGAAACATGATTAGTTATTATTAGAGTATTTGTTCAAAAGCTCAGAGCAACAAATTACTTGAGCTTTGATTGGAATGGTCAAACCAATAAAAAACGAGATTAGCTGATACCACTTTCTAATAAGGCACCCTTTATGAAGAGCTTGTAACTAATGGCTTCATCAGTAATCACTAAACCATTAAGTCATGCTTTATAGATCAGTTATAAGCCAAGAATAAAAATCCCTTTGTCTAATGTTTGTTGTTTCTTTTTGCAAACAAATGTTAGCAATCCATTAATAAATACTTACAGGTTTCTCACTTTCTAAAAAGCCATCAAGTCTGCAGTTATAAATATCAGAAAGTCCAGATTCTCTGCAGCCCTTTTCCACCAAGTGCTCAAACAGTCCATTAAAGGTGTTCTGTTGATGCACCATCTGAAGGCGAAGGTAAGTTTCTTGCTAGAGGAGGATTTTTCACAAGCTCTTAATCCAAAAGTTGTTCTTATCAAGTGCTTATAACTGATCAGTGTTTTATTAACCGTTAATAAGGTCATTACTTACAGCTTCCAAAGCTTTTAGAAAGGATGATGTAGTAGAAGGTTGGTGTGAAAATGGGCTGACTTTATTTGAAATTACAAAAGTCAAAATGTTGGATATTGAAGCAAAAAGGTCTTTTTAATCAAATTAGGCCAACACTTTAAGTTCCCCTACTATAACCAGCATATAAACATTTAAAAAATGGTTTATAACTGACAATAATGTAGTTGTAAACATATATACGTGCTTAATAATGTCTTTGTTAACAACACTCACAAGCGGAAGCTACTGTATGAACTTGGTGGGCGACAATATAAAAGTTGAAATGATATTAAAAATAATGCATTATATAATCATTTATAGTCTTCCTAAGAAAAGTTTCTGACTGTATATGAATAAACTCAAGGTGTTCTTATAGCTCCTTACAGCTGCCTCACAGTGTGTTAGAAACAGTTTCTTAAATGCTTATGTACTGCTATACATGCTGAATAGGGAGACTTAAAGTAATGAGATCCTCCAAAATAAACTATTTCAAAATGAACTGAACGTATTTCTCATAGAAGTAACAGAAAGCCTTATGAGATGTATGGAAATTTACAGGAAACCTAAAATATTCTAATGTGGAAGCTAAAAGTCCCATAAAAGGCTGACTGTATTAAAAACATAGTGAATAAAACAATACACTTAAGCCTGATAACACAAAGTTCTGATAAACATAGGTGGAGAACTGACATTTAATTTGACATGGCAGACATGTTGGAACATCTTCTCCAAGCTGTAACAGATGTCTAGCTTGCAAAAATCTAGCCGTGGAACAGCAGGTTATCGAGGTTAGTTGCTGTGATGACAGCAGGTTGACAGCCCTTGCTCTGGTAATGGGACAAGTGCCACAAGACTCAGGACTGAGGTGCGAACAAAGATTTCAATTCAAAAATAGACCGTGTGAACGGAGATGCCTGCTAGGCCTGTATCTGACACCTGGTCATTAACACGCTCATGGCTTAGTAGTCTTCTAACTAAATTGCCTACTCACCTCGAGGGAGAGATAATCATGTGAAAGCCCACATGTGAATTCACAGCGCGCGCGTGTTTACTTGTTTGTCATATGTGACCGTTTTAACAGTTTCCATCGTCACCTGCCAACATCTTTCCACCAAGCTCCCACATTCTGGACTCATCCCACTGTTTCTGTGAGAACTTGAACTATTTTCATGCAACAGTGTTGAGTTAACCTAATTTCTGGCCGCACAAACCCAGAAATGAATTGTAGCTGTAATAGACACAACCAGGATGTGGCCGGTTCACTGTCTGTGCACGTCTCCTTAAAAAAGACCAGTTGGTGATTTTTCATTTGCTGGGTTTTGTTTATGGTTAGTTTTCTCAACCAGGACAACAGGGCCACTTTGTAAAAGAGCAGCACACATGTATTTGAAGCAGATAATTAAAAACACCTTCAATAACAAGAAAAAAAGACGTGTTCATGTTCATGTTCGAACACATCTTAAGAAACATTATCTTAAGCTTGTACAGTCTGATCCTATGGAACAAAAACTCAGTGACAGACTTGAATTCACACACACATTTGGCTGTCTCTAATTTCTGCTTCTTTGTGGAGCACAGTGACGGGAAAAGAAAACGACATGATAATCAGAAACTAAATGACAAGCAGTGTGAACAAACAGGAGGAGTGTGAGTGCCGGCAGCTAGTGCAGTGAGTAACACATAGAGCAGAAGACGTTTTGTTTACACAGTGCTGGAGACAGACAGACAGAGACGTCAGATAAGGAATCTGTGTGTCTGTCTGAGTAAGACATGTCAACACATTTTCATCAGCGACGCACTTGTTGACAGCCGTGGGCGGGGCTTGAAATGTGCAGGTATAAAAGAGCAGATCAAAACAGGCACTACGGTCTGAGTTTACTTCTTTTATTCCACTGAACCTCTGCTCTAACTAGAGTTCAAAATTTTCACTTTCAGTCTTCTTTTCATGTCGTTAGTAGGTCTGAACACACGTCAGACAAGAATCCTCACACCAAAGGATCAGAGGAGTTAAAGTTAAACATAATTGTTTTCTCCCTGTCAGTATCAGATTAGTCTCTTTAGCAACAAGACATCCATGAAGAGATGAGCTTCCACACACTGCCTTGAATAATCACAATACATTTTATTTGTATAGTACCTTTCAAAAAAGAGTGACAAAGTGGGTCACAACAGCAAAATGAAGGGCAAGGAATAAATTAAGTAAAAGCACATTTTAAAAAGTGCAAATCTATAATTCATTCCAGAGCAATGGGGCCCTGATGACAAAGTCGGTCACTGGTTTTCAATCTAGATCCTGGGATCTCTAAAAGGGGCCCAGTGGAGGATCTCAGAATTCACTTGGCTGCATGGGATTAAATGTTCTCTGATACACTCAGGGGCCAGTCCCATCCAGACCATAAAAGTGATCATTTAAATCTTCAAATCCAGTCTAAAACACACAAGTAGCCAGTGTAATGAAGCTAAAATTAGGGTTGTATGTATTCTTTTGTTAGAATTTGTGATGTCTGGAAAGGTTGTGTATGCTGAAGCATGACCAGAGTGAGTTGCAGTCGTCTAGACTGGATGAGATGAATGCATGAATGACGATTTCCAGGGTCTTGGGAGATAGAAAGAGATTCGTCTAGCTGGGTAAAACAAAGTAGTTATTGTCTTCGCATGCTGACTGAAATTAAGATTATCATAAAAAAAACTGACACACACATGCACTGAGGACACACACAAAAAAATGTCACATAGATAATCAACACGTGTGTTTTCTGTTGCCACAACACAACAAGGTGCTGGATGTAAAAACATTTGCAAACCTATCGTCACTAAACCAAACGTATTATCTAAGCTTTCAGTCACAAAGACATTCGTCAGAGCAAGCTTTCAAAGTGAGCACACACTCACTTGGATTTATCCTAACTTTCACATTAATTTATCTTTCACAATCAACATGACAGGACAATCTGCTCACAGAGGCTGTCTCAGTTCACACAGTCATGTGCATCCCTCCCCTTTATTTCTCATGCATTTAAGGAGGACTGCGCTAATAAATGGACAGGATGGCTACACATTCTGCAGGATTTACTAGCCTCACTTCACACAGTCTGCAAGGGGCAGCTGCAAATCCAGCAGGTGCATTGACAAGGAAGGTCGTGGTGGGGAAGAGAAGCTTGGACTCATAATCCACTCGGCCAAACCAATCGCCAAACAAACAGGGTTGGTTGTTTTTGAAGTTAAATTTCAAGCTGACATTCATTTGATTTTGAGCTTTTGAAAATACATTATATATGTCCTGGGAATGTATTCACCTTCAGCAGAGAGGCAGCAGCTCGATGAACATCACATTCAAGTTGAGGATAAATGACCACAGAGCCACGATTCCCTGTCTGCTCTTTGTTTGGCGCTCTAACACAGTCAGATTCTGTGTTCATTTATTATGAGCTCTCTCGGTGCAGGTCTCCAAAGAATTCCAGTTGATTAAATTTTTTTCTTCCCCACCACAACCCTCCTTCATACCTGTGTAAATTTGCACCTGCTCTTTAGAGGCAGAGATTTCAACACAGAATGAGAAATAATCTCTTACATTTCCTGTTATTAGCATGATGCTCCCTAAAACACATGTCATAATGGGAGGGGTTGACCCTGCAAGGCACCCTTACAGGGATGTGTGTGTGTGTGTGTGTGTGTGTGTGTGTGTGTGTGTGTGTGTGTATCAAATCAATCATCATTTCTTAGATTTGGCTTAACACACAGTAATCATGGACTGGTGGAAAATATAGAAATGCGTCAGCATGAAAACAATCTGTTCCCACAGTCTGTCCGCACAGTTGATGTGCGTCAACAAACGCGTTCATGTGAGTGAAAACATAACCATGCTGGCAAATGTGAAAACAGAATATCTTGAAAACTGGGGACTACTTTCTCTGTTTTGGAGGTTACCATACCTACATTTTTTGGGGTGTCCCCACTTGTATCAATATTGGAGATGCATCAGGTGATTAAACAAATCATGGGGGAGAGCCAGCATTCTTTATATTGGGACAGACTCCAGATGATACCTAAAATCAGACATATTTGCTAAGATGATTACAGTGTTATGGAGAAGTGTGAAGTCACCAACTGTCCAGCAATGGAGAGAAAGATTAAGAAACAAATTCCAACTCAGGATTGATGTTTCAACATCATGTGGACACTAGTAATATTACAGCTGCAGAGACTGACTACGGACACCATGTCCCTGTAATCTCAGTGGAGGGCAAGTGGAGGTCAACTGGTGCAGTTTACATGTAATTGGAGCCATGTATACAGATGCAACTGTGATTGTGTGTAAGTGCATGTATTGTGATTGTACAGTCACAAACTGGTTAGAGATGTTGGTTAGAATGAGATTAACTGGGTGTCTGTGTCTGTGAACTGAACTTACATTTGTTATATGATTTGTGTATCATGTTTGTATATTCACCTCTATATGATTGCATATGTAGATTACACTTTGACTACAAACACCCACTTAACATATTGTCAGAACTGTATGTGTCATGTGTTGTTTTCTCATTCATCTGCTTGTATATCAGGTGATGCTCAAATCTCCCCCAAAATAACCGCTGTGCTGGGTCAGTGTGCCGTCGGCCAGACCCCGGCATCCAACATGACACAGACGAGCTCAAGGCAAACACAGAAGGACGGACAGACGACAAAGCCAGACCTATTGATGTGGCGAGATGAAGGGGCCAGGGGGATTGGACTATATTTAGCTTCATTGAGATGGTAATGGTTGGAACATGAGAGGACTTTTGTGTCTGTGTGTGAGTGTGTGTGGTTTTGCATGTGTCTGGGTGTGTGTTAATGATGAGCCGAACAAGAGCCAACATTTGAATTTCTGGACTTTACGTTGGGAAAGAGTTTTTGATCATAGAAACAGGAATAATTACCAGACGGATTGGGCAGAATCAATAGTCATCTCTCTGTAATAACACATCGTGGAAATAGCAGCACTGTTGCTCTCTTTCCTGGCCTTGATCAGCGCCCGAAGGAAATATAATGAAACGCATTTACCCTGCGGCACGATTCCTCTGCCTGTCTCTCCCTCTCTCTGTCTGTCTTACCCTCTTTCACCCTCCTCTATCTCCCCAGCTGTCTTACCCTCCCTCTCTCTCTCTCTCTGTACCCAACCCAGATTTATGCCTTCCACTGTTGTCTTCCTCTTACTTGTTTCCTAGCAACTGAACTGACATGCCCCCTATTCTCAGCCCTGTGAATCTGTCGCCGTAACCCTAGATTTCATGGAATAACCTATATACATCATCGTTCCCCGCGGGGATCTAAGTTATGGCCGTCGTCTCCAGACAAACGACCCTGTCCGCAAGCATGTGGTTAACCTGGTTTTCCTGACATATTGCAAGTTTTGAGTGGTCAAAGCAACAGTTGGCCAGCGACTCATCGCAATCATCAACCAGATAACAAAACAAACATAAATGCTGCTATTTATTCAGCTGCTCGATGAAGTTAAGTAACTTCATTTAGACAGATAAAAAGGAGTGTTTTAGGGTTTTGTGACACTAGTTGCAAGCGGCTGTGTCTTCTTATTCATGTGCTAAATCTGCTGTGGTGAACTTACTGACTTGGAGGAGGATTAGCCGTACACTGACCAAATGATTTTGAGAAATTCATTCATATAGGGTTTATGCAGACGTTTGAAGCCCAAGGAAGCTGAGCAGTAGATAAAAACACTGCAATGCAGTCTCTGGCAGCATGCTTTCCATGTTAAGATGAGTATAGTCATACCCTAATAATAACTGTGAAGTGGAAAAATATCTGAAACAGCATTTACAGTTCATAAAAGCCCAATCTACAATTTTATGTATATATATAAATATACATAATAAATCTATATAAATGTAACTGCAGAGCTTGACTTTCAGAGGAAAAACAAGCATTTTATGTTTCCTAATTGCTCTTAATTTAAAATATACAGCTGTTTCACGACTGTGTTTCTAGATATTACTGAGGAAAACAAACCTTTTAAAGCATCAGAAAGAATTAAAAACTTGAATGTTGTTGTTGTTTAATATCCTTTAGCTAAAAAGTCTGTAATATGGGAGAGATTTTAATTATTATTGGGACAACATTTGTAGATCAAAGAGTGCATCTTAAATTAGCTGTGCTCTTTTATAAGTGACACATCACACCAATGATAGAGAAGACTCTGAGGAATGTCAAGTATTTAAAGGAATAATAAATTCACGAGATACAATTAAACAGTTAATGGAAGAATCAATTGTGCAAAGAAAATTGGATGTCAGGATTATCAGGCTGTTTAAATGTATCAACAAAGAGGCTCTATTATAGTACAGGTGGATGACTTTCCCAGCTGATATCTATTTAATAAAATGCCAATGTCAGCTTCATATATCAGCCTGACACAAATTTATATGTGTACTAACATTATTGTCATATTATGCATCTTAAAATCTAACACTTGTATTAGTCAAGAGTGGTGGGAAATGGAATTACTGAACAATTATCTCCATCTAGTGACACAATGGTAGTACTACAATGTTGATATTCCAATATTTAATGGAACAGAAAATTCAATCAATCAATCAATATTGTCAGACTATCAAGTGCATCATGTGCCCGTTACGATTGGATCATCACTATGTGTATTAACCCTGAGGTGTAATTCCCCATAAAAGCAGACATATTTTCAAAAATATCTTAATTTTATAAATTGTTTTGATGTTATAACCTATACTTAACTAGATTAAATAATGTCATGAGATTAAATAAAATTCTAATTGGTATCACTGACAAAGAAAAAAGAAAACTTTGTTGTTGTTGTTGTTGTTGTTGTTGTTGTTGTTGTTTACAATGTTTTATATAAAGTTAAGTATAAAGTACTATTAGATATATACTATTTTCATGATGATGTGATCATTTAGGTGATCTCTTTCTATTCAACAGAAGTAATGTGGAGCGATTTTGAGACTTTCTTAGTCCAAACATTGGAGCACATTACAACACATTAAATCCTGATGATGGAAATCCATCATAATGTACAGAGAAACGGAAGCAGGAAGGCTAATCAAAAAAAAAAAAAAAGTCATGAATAGGGATTTTTCACTGACTGCTCGGCACTGCAGCCATTTACTTTTTAAATTGAACCATCCAGCAGTCCATATATCTATCTGGCTCAAAATTAGAATGAATGAAAGGAGCGTTAATAACCAAACTGGCAGCCTGACAGATCAATATTGTCAACAGGCAGCAGTAAATTTACCACAGAGGTGTGCAAAGGCCTGCAGAAGGCTGGTAGGCCGGCGGATGGCGAGGAACCAGGAAAAGTAAAAGTACTGTGCAGTTTGCAGAGAGGGTCCAAGCTTCAAACTGTCTTGCCTGACCTCATAATTCATAACTCTGGTCCAACCAAAGACCATAATGAATTTCAGACAACTCAATGATTATGTTTATGTTTTTCTCAGACTTTGCATAGTAAGGCCCCAAACTCTACAAGACTAAAATGAAATCTCAAAGACTCAATCCAAGGTTACTGCTAAGCCTGTCCCAGCAGCTGTAGACTGGCTATGCTTGATTTTTCACTCCCCATGACAGTATTTCCCCACATCATTACCTAATAGCTTCTTAAGTGGCAGCTGCTCTGATATGGAAAACATACTGTGCAGACAAGCTCGACTGAAGCAGCAATGAATCACTAAGAGTGCAGATTATGAATATCCTCTGGCGGGCTAAACAATGTTAATTTAACACTCATAGGATCAAATCAAACTTTGGCTTGAGATGAATAGGATGGAAGAATGATTGATCAGTTCTCTGTGTGTTTGCAGTCTCAGCCACCGCTTCTCTTTATCAATGTTTCAGCATGCAGAGGGGGGCTCCAGTGTGCTGAGTTAAACCTGGAAAGAGCTTTAAGTATGTGAGGTGTCACTTTCTTATTCTCATTGTACCTCTGAATGAATAATTCTCAAAGAAATCTATTTTAATTATCCCTGTTCTCCTACAGCTCCTTCCAGTTGGATTTTGATACCCATTTGACACATTTGCTCATTGATTATACAAACAAACGATTACTTCCCAGGCTAAACACAATCCTTTTGAATGCATGCATGAGCCTGTCTGTGCAGAAAGCAGTTCTCAGCAGCTCCACTAGGGGTCACAGACATGCTGCTGAAGTTGCAGTTAAATGCCGGATTGGATATTGATGATGGCTCAGTTTGCTTACCCAGCATCCTTCTCCCCATTTGTCAAACCTACTCCATCCCGGAGCAAAATAAGTCACGCAGCTGCAACATTTGGGCTCCCTCTGGTTTTGTGGAGGAAGTGGATGTGATGAATACTTCACAGACTTCATTTCAGACGTGTCTCTGGTTTGTGTCCCTGCACACTGGTGTCAAATGTGTGGATCTAGATGTTAACCACATACTACACAGCCCATCGCTGAACCGTAATCCTAAAAGAGGGGCCAAAAAAGGCAAATTAGTTATAGCTAAGTGTCTCTGCTAAGCCCATTTGGCTTGAAAGCAACAGGGGCTGAAAGAAATCCTGCTATTATAAAGGTATTATTTGCTCCAATAAGCTAACAGCATTGAACTCTGAGAGCACAGCACAATCATCTTTGATATTTAAATCGGGAGCTTTGAATCAATGACAGGGCGCACATTGATCTTCCTCAGGGTGTCAGGACTTTAATGTCTAAAGAAGCATGTGACAGCTTGGCTAGTTTCAACAGCAAATTTTAAAACTTTGTTCTACAAAGGTGAAATCAGCTCATAGGCATAACAGAAAGAAGCATGGAGGACTAGTTATCAGTGGATTTCAGTGGATATATACAAACTTAACTCTGCCATAAAGGTATAATAACTTGGCCAAAGAAGCAATTACATTTTAAGAATTATTTCTGTTCTTGTTGTTTTTTGTGAATACTCCTTCAATAGAAATAAACTTTTCTGAAATAGATGATTTGGTTGCATTTCTTATTTATAACTTGCAACCTGAAAGCCTTCCTCACGTTAGCCAATAGCCTGCTCCTCTTTTAACAAGCGAGGGTTAAAGGCGTCACGTCTCTAGCCAAACATGATTACATGAGAGCCTTTTATTTGTCTGTGTACATGTGTACATGCTAGTGGAACAGGTTGACAGGTCACACTGCTTCCTGTGCTAAATGGTTTCATATCACAGGGCGGAGTGGGAGGTCAATGCAAAGTGCTGCTTTTTCTAGCTGAACCTGAAAAGCAAACCAGCTGCTCAGAAAAAAAGTATCTCTCCAGCAAATATGTGAGACAGAGAGCAAGTAAACCAAGTAATTATCTAACATGACTCTGTTTTTATTTTGACAGAGGCTGACAGAAGATGCTTCAAGGTCCAGGCATGATGGATTTCTTAATCAAGGCAGGCTTTCTGTTTCGCTTTCCAGAATTTCTACAGTTACACTTCTTACAGCGCACTCACTTACTTAAAAATAGATGTAAATGACATAAAATTCCATCCTGCACAAAGCCTGAAATATTATTTTAAGATATTGCTTGTAAGAGGTTAGTTATCAGCACATCTACGGCCTTTAATTATTAAACAGATAATAATGTTGATCTATGCAAGTGCCTGCAAACCATATGCAGTTGGATTCGAAGCTGCACAACGTGTGTGTGTGTGTGTGTGTGTGTGTGTGTGTGTGTGTGTGTGTGTGTGTGTGTGTGTGTGTGTGTGTGTGTGAATGTACAGTCGTAAATGAGAGAGCATGCTGCCGTCATGTGGTGTTGAATGGGAAGCCCAGAGACCATATTTCATAGAAGAAGAGACGTAGCTGGTGTGAGTAAAGCAGGCCAGGAGCCAAGAGATGTATGGTAGTAGTATTTAAGGCTGTAACACCAAAAGAATGGGGAGCAGGGAATGGGGACATGCAGATTATCCTGTCAAAATATAGGCCATGTGAGAGTGTTGAGCTCTGAACTAACATCCCTTTTGAATTGAATAACAGTCTGTTGATCCATCACTGTAGTCTCAACAACTACTGGAGGATACAGACATTCATGATTCCCTCATCACTGGTGATCCCCTGACTCTAGAGCCACCATGAGGCTGACAATTGTGGTTGTGAGCGTGAACTGTTGAATGTTTTGGCATGAATTTTGGGAATCAAGCCTCCCTCCAGATGAAATTCAGCCTAATCACTTTGGTGATCCACTGACTTTTCCTCTTGCTTCATCACCGGGTCAAAATTTACATCTGTGCAATAGCTTGGTTTATGACCAAATAGCTGTACAACTAATGACATTCAGCAGCGTTAGCTCTACTTTATGTTCAGTGCTAATTAGCAATGTTAGTATGCTAATATGCTAAGCTAGGATGGTGAATATTGCCATCATTATACCTGCTGAACATCAGCATGTTAGCATTGTCACCGCCAATAGTGTGACTGCAGATTCTTGTTTTTCAGATTCTTTGTTACCGATTTGGTCTTTATTGATGTGACAATAGTGACTGACAGATTGTACATTGGGACAAAACGAGGGAGAGATGACATGGAGCAAATGTCGCCAGCCATTGAAGACTTTATTGAGGACTTTATTGAGGAATTGAGGACTTTTGGAATAAAATGCACCACAAAAAGGAATTTTTTATACACTACCTAATTTAATCAATTTTTGTAGAGTCTTTAATCAACAAAACCAAAGAGAACAATGACTATACGGTAATATGAGGAATAAAATATTAATTTTGTTAATCGGGAGCTCTATGTGAACAACAAATAACACCCAAAAAAAGTTCATACCACTTGAATCTGTATCTGTCTCTCTGCTCTTTGCTGCAGTCCTAAACTCTTTCCAATCCTGTCACTGTCCTCATTTTACACCCAAGAGCAACATTTAGTCAAACTCGGACACCATCATCTCCTGACAGATCTCACATCTTGGTAGCTCAAGATCTCTCTCCATCTCTGTGATGGTCATCAACAGTGTCAGTTTGAAACATTTTGTGCCATCCAAACGCAGGAAGACAGACAGAGAGAGAGAGACAGAGACAGAGAGAGAGAGAGAAAGAGAGAGAGAGAGAGAGAGCAAAGAAAGAAACTAAATAGGGAGGGTGAGTGTGAGAATGAGTGCAGCGGTATATAATTTTATCATTTAATGACTCCACCCTAAATGCAGCACAAACAAATAGATCCTTGTCATAAAACAAATATACCAGCTTGAATTAAATGAAAACATTATTATAGCCAGCGAACAAACACTTCCACTCTTTTCCCTCGACACACATTCTCTCCCAATATCGCCGCCTTCTCCATTCTGCATATTGTTTGACAGACACATGGTTTTGTGGCGCAGAAAATGGCTTTTCAGCGTGTCATCATTAATAATTCACTTATGACAAACAGCTCTGACATTTACACTGCGCTGGGTGTCTGTCTGACGCTGACAGGGAGACAATAATGAAGGAGAAGAAGGCTGATACAGGCAGAGACAGATTCTCTCTCTGTTGTGTACTGATGAAATTAGAGAGGGTCAGGCCGAATAAAGTGTCAAACCCTCAGTAGGAAAACACTGATGGAAGAAACAAAGCTGCCTGTGGTGACCTTTCCAGAAATCATCCATTGACCTCAAATTGAGTTTAAGTGAGTAACCGTAGCTCAAAGAACAACGGACAATAACCTATGAGTGCTATAAAGCCCCTTAAGCAAAAATTGGTATGAATGAGCAAATGTGTTTGCATGACATTTAGATTGTATGTGTTGTCCAGTTACGCCTCTGTCTGAAGCATCAATCACACATTTTTCAAGAGACAAATGTGAATAAGAAAATGTGTGAATGAGCAGCTGGCAGACTTGCTGAATGACTAAGTGATGGACTTTGTAAATCCCTATTTTTCCCTCCTGAATATCTGTCTGACTCGCAGCTCACCAGGTTGAGAATAAACCCAATGTGTGAAGCTCTGCAAGGGCAGCAGAGTGCAGACGCTTTCTCACAGCTAATGCTTTGTGGGCTGACTAACACTGAAAGAAGCAGACAGATTGAAACGAGAGGTGGTGTCACTGTTTCCCTTACTAGATTATTGCTTCTGCACTCTGTCGAGCAGCTTCGCAAAACACAAAACAGTAGGCAGACATGAAAAGCACCAAATTGCTTGGATCAAATTGTGCAGACATTTTTTTCTGTAGATGCCAGAGGAGGAGGACACAAACTGACAGTGTACAACATTCACGTCTGTATTCGCTGGAAAACAGCTTTCTTCAAAAAATAAGAAAGAAATAACAAATATGGAAAGACAAAGTGCTGTTATGTGTGTATTCTGAGTGTCAACATGATTTGAATTTACAAACTTGTAATATTATGCATATTTGTCACAGAGTTATGGCCGAAATCAATGTTCATGCTGAATATCTTTCAATATCTGAGTGTCTTTCAAGGCTTACAACAAAATTATTTTGACTGAAGTGTTTTCATGAAATGGTGATTGCAGCATATTTCCAAGAGCCGGCAGCTAGCAAGCTCTGTGAGGCCGTACTTAGACACGGTGATGCTTTGAGCTAAATTCTTATAAGTCTTCCCATGCTAACATCTGCAAATTTGCACTGATCGAGACAAGTCAAATTTATTTCTCAAGCACATTTATAACAGCATGAGCTGACCAAAGTGCTTCACAAAAATAGGCAAAAGAAAACAAGATCAACAGAGCTGACAACAAGAAGCATGCATACATCGAAACACAGGTAAAGATAAAATCAAAAAGTAAGTAAAAAATAATGAGACGTCCATTATAGAAGCCCATTTAGCAGAGGCGACTTCAGTACATTCAAAAGCTAAAGAAAAGACGTGGGCCTTGAGTGTTACAGCCTCTTACCTTCTGCCATTTTCTCTCTCATCTGCTCACATGTCCAGCCAGTACTTTTCCACCTTTTTCACGCCCACCTGCTCACTCACCTGAGTGCACACCTGAGACTCATTGCAATTAGTGCAGTGCTTGAGCGGCTCTCCTCCACTCACTCGGTGCCAGATTGTTCTCCGCTACAAGCAAGACTCTTTCTCGTTACTGGACCCTCCTGCCTATGACTTTGTCTGCTCTTCAGCCCTCTGGTAATTACCTCAGCCTTCTGTACATGACTATGTTTGTTGCCTTGCTCTTCCTGGATTTGTTACTGATTGGAACTGTCAGGTGTTTGGCTTGCCAAACATTTTCTGAAGCTGTCATTCGCTCGGGACGGAGCATCAACCCACCTCACCTAAGAGTCAATGTGACTTCTGTGTTCAGGTAGTGCTGCATTTGGATACTAAACATACCTGTTACATTGAGCTGTGCTGTGGGGCAGTTTTTTTCCACAGTCTGGGGCTTACAACTGAGAAAGAGCGGGCACCCCTGAGCTTCTGCTGAGCCCTGGAGATGATTACAAGTGATTGGTCAGAGGACCTGAGTGTTCTTCGTGGGGTATAAGCAATTAAAAGGTCCAATAGGCAAGAGGGAGCCAATCCGTGAAGTGCTTTAAAAACATAAAACTTAAAAATGAACTCTACAGCTGACAGGGAGCCAGTGAAGGGAGGCGTGTATGGAGGAAATATGCTCTTGCTTGAATCAATTAAAAACATAGCAGCAGCATTCTGCACATACTGCAGACGTGAGGCAGAAGACTGACTGACTCCCATGTACAAGGAGTCATGGTAGTCAAGGTGAGAGATAATAAAAGCACTGATTATTTTTTCAGAAACGTGTAATGATAAGAAGGGTCTGACTTAAGCTAAGCTTTTTTTAAGCTAAGGCTTGCAGTTGTAAAACAGATGACAGTGGGGAGAGCTTCACATAAATAATGCTGGTGGATTCAGGAGGACCAGAGAGAACCATCTGAGTTTTAAGTTCATTTAGCAATGAAGAGCTTCTGGGACATCCAGTCTTTAATTCCTGGAAAGAGTCGAATAGAGGCTGCAATGAGTGGCATTTTAGCAGGAGATTTAGCTGGGTATCATCATCAAAAAAAAAAGGAGTTTCCTAATGAGGGGACCCACTGGTGGCATATACAGAGAAAAGAGAAGGGGTGCAAGAACAGAGTCCTGAGGAACCCCACAGATAAAGCTTACCGAGGATGAAGAAGCACTCCTCACACAGACAGAAAAACGTCTGTCTTCTCAATAAGACTTAAACCAATGTAGGGCTGTTCATTGGATCCCACCTTACTGTTCAGCTCCAGTCATAAGCAGATTATGATTGGCCACATAGAAAGCCCCCATGGTCTGCTGCTGGTCACAAATCACTGTGAGCTGGCTCACATATTTCATTCTTCAAAAGGGCTGGAGTTGCTGGAAAACAAGCCGTTTTTTCAATAGGAAACACATTTTTTGGTAAAACTGGAAGCTTACAGATGGGCCTGAAATTAGATAAACATTAGGGTCCAAGTTCTTAAGGAAAGGCTGAATGACTGCCTGTTTAAAACAACAAGGAAAACAACCCATGGAAAGGCAACAATTTATAATAGACAGGATGCTGGGGCCCACAATATCAAACACCTCTTTTAGTAGGAGTGAGGGAATGTAGCACATTGTGTGCTTCAGATGTCAAACTACTTCCCACAGAAAGGAGAGAATCACAGGTTGAACCTGATTAAAAAGAAACAGAGCTGATCCAACAAATCAAGAGGTATTGAAGAGGAAGGTGAGATGAGCCTTCCAATATATCTTGCCAGCAAAAAAGTTGAGGAAATTTTCTGTGGAAGGGTCAGGAATAGTAATGCCAGTTGGGTCAATAGCAGCATTTATCGAGCTAAAAAGACTTTGGGTCTATGGCAGCTGCTTGATATTAAGTCAGAAGTATCTCGCTCTTGCTGCTTTAACAGTATCCTGGTATTGAATCATGTTTTCAAGCATCTCGTAGGAGATTTGTAGCTTGTCTTCTTCCCATTTCCCTTTGGCCTTCCTGCAGCTCTGTTTAAGAGCGCATGTGTCATCAAACCAGGGCTGAGATTTACACTTAGCTCCTCTGGTCTTAAGAGGAACAACAGTATCAAGAATATTAGTACAGGTGGAATCAAATAATGATACAGTTTCCTCAGCACTCAGGTGGAGCAGGTACAGGGGGCAGCTGCTTCACCCCTGTACCATTATTGCTGAATGGTTATATTGGTTTAACTCCCCCAAATTGGGGTTGAGCAGCTGGAACGGTGCTATTGAGGTCAGGTGGTGCCAGCGACACCAATGGTAGCCACATTGGGGTCTTCAAGCCAGAGATTTCCTGCCAGGATAACTGAGTCCAAAGCACAACTAAGGCCTGACAGAAATGTCATTAATTTTGAAAGCATTTATAATAGTATTGGTAAGATCAAAATACCTGATAAAGGCGCTAGATAATAAATTAAGGGATCACCAGAGTGATTAATATTCATCCATGAGGGAATGTGGAACACCAACAAAATTTAAGGCATTATATCAAATACTTATACCACAAAATGTCAACTTCATGTTGGTGCTAGAGGAAGAGATGACTAAAGTCTGTAGCATTCATCCTCTGGGCACTATGAATGTGTGTACAACAGCTGTTGAAATATTTCAGTCTGGACCAAAGTGGTATTGCTGTTCACAGATATATGGCACCAGTATGGCTAGAAGCAAAGTCATTTGGTAATGGCTTTACTTCGTGCAGTGCTTCGTACAGACTTCAACTAAAATAAGATCCCTGAGGCACAGAAGCAAAAACCAAAGAATCTCCCTGTTTCTTATGCAAGTGGATAAATAATGAGGCTTGTGCTTGGTGTGTGAAGAATGAAAACACGGACACTGCTGTAAACAAGCAATTTTCCAACTGCAGCTGTGAGCAATGAAGCTGGACAGACGCTTTATGGATAGCCAGCAGCACAGCCAGTGTGCTCCAATCAGGTTGTGATCAGAAGACACGAAGATCACACACAGCGTGTCCAAGTCTGTAAACACCCATGCAGAGAACAGAACCAACATGGCTCAACACTGCATAGATAACCACTGAAAACACAATACACACACACACACACACACACACACACACACACACACACACACACACAGTAACTACAGCAGTGAGGATGTGCTGGTGTCTTCATCTTTCATCTGTAACCACTGAGGCCTGCAGCATTTACAGAATACATCACCTGTGAAGTATTACATGAATTGTTGATTTGACATCCCCCCAACACGTCTTTAGCGTGCTGATTTTTATATACGTCTGCATGTGAGTGGCCAGTCAGCATGGCAGCCAAGGCACTACATCAGCACACACAGCATGACAGCATGTTAGGCCAAAAAACATTGGAAATAATGATGTGATGGGGTGTTGACGCAAAGTAGTTTGTGGACGTGTGAATGATTCAACTTAAAAAGTGGTTTCAAAATGCAGCTCTGATGTTAAGCAGCCAACAGGAGGAGAGAAATGACAGAGCAGTTCCTGCTTGAAGTGGTAGGAATCAGGTGTTTTTGCTCTACAATGATAGTGATTTTTTGGCAAAAGCTTTTTGGCGCACGGTGGCGCAGCAGGTAGTGCGCGTGCCTCACAGCAAGAAGGTCACCGGTTCGATCCCCGGGTCAGGTGGGGGCCTTTCTGTGCGAAGCTTGCATGTTCTTCCCGTGCTTGCGTGGGTTCTCTCCGGGCACTCTGGCTTCCTCCCACAGACAAAAACATGCTCATTAGGTTAATTGGTGACTTAAAATTGTCCCTAGGTGTGAGCGTGAGCGTGAATGGTTGTCTGTCTGTATATGTTGCCCTGTGATCGACTGGCGACCGGTCCAGGGTATACCCCGCCTCTCGCCCGTTGACAGCTGGGATACCCGCCTTAACCCTGAATATAGAAAATGAATGAATGAATGAAAATGTGTAAATGATGCTCTCGAAGCTGGTTCCACCTCACATCCAAAACTTTATCCAATGCAAAGTTAGCAAACAACACGATGCACTTTTATACATGTAAATACATGTAAAGTGCAGGTGTATCTGTGAAGAGGAGTGAAGTGACATTTATTCTTCCTTTTTTAAATCTCTTTTTTTATTGTCCAATTGAATCACTTGGAGACTGAGGTCTGCTGCTTTTGTGTCATCACTGCACTCTGCCATTTGTCCTGCATCCCTTCACTGTAAGGCGCCAGCAGAGCTGAGGAGTGTGTAACAGCCCTCAAACAAAGGAGTTACTCAGGGCAGAAGATAACAAACACACAAATGCCAGCGCGACATTGGACCCAGAGGGTTGGAAATCAAGCAAGTCGAGGAACTAATTCAAGACTCCAGGCCTACTCCTAGTACACACACACACACACACACACACACACTGTCATGAAAAGACTACTAGTTGTTCCCAGAATACATTAAAAATCATTCTGGGGTAGAGCCTCATTCAAAGTGCTGTCACGTGGAAACTGTCCTCATGCTAGATAGTCTTGCCACTCTTTCAGAAGTCTGCTCAGGCTCAATTTCCAAGTTCAGCTTAATGACTCATGGGTTTAGCATATGCTGCCATTAGTTTAACAACTCTAACTGCCTTGAATCTCTGGCTTGCAACATTTAAATTAACCACTTCTCCCACACAGCCAAGAGCTCTTCTTTTACTGCTTCTCTTTACTTCAACAAGAACATTCTGGGTACGGGGCCTTCGATACCAGGGGTACGTCTTGGGGTCTGAATAATTATTCTTTAACACCAGGAATCATAGCCAGACTCACCAGTATTGCGTTGCACAGAAAAATCTTCTTTTTTATTCTAATCTGAAGAATTTGTATTTAGTTTTGTATTTTAAGTTTTATCCTAAAGCCAGTGGTGATACCAGTGTTTCCATGGATCCCAAATTCTGTCCATCAAGTAATATTTTTGTGCACTGAACATCAAGAATATTTCCACTACCCTAAAACTCATGGCATTTAGGCAGAGCATTCTCAAATTTCCCTTTTTTCCATCATAAATGGAAACACACACAAACACACACAAGGGGGTTTTCATCACTTGTGGGGACATTATGTAGTGTAATTTTTCCAGCAGATATGTGATGATTTAAAGAGAATTGAGAGAAAACACTGTAATCAATGGTAGATGATAGTAGCTGATTTGTTGAGCATAATATTATAAGTGAAGATGATATAATGTGATATTGTGATAATAGTTCATGTGCTTAGAGTGCTGCTGTTGCTTTAAACATGACACTACAGAGAGGTGAAGGAGAAGCAGAAAGATCATGAAATCACAGAGCACCCTTATCAGTTTCCTATGGCCTTGTAGGTGCCTCTACAGCAGCTTATCAGGCCCTCTGGCCTTGTGGGTGTCTCTACAGCAGCTTCTTTGTGCCTCTCTTACGGTTTGAACAAAGTCTTTAAATAAGTATTCTCTTACAATCCGTATCTTAATATTTTGCTATAACTACTGATAGATTAAACATTCTTGTAAGATGTATTCTTTGCCTATAATAAAGTTTGTAAACTATAGTATAATTTCTCAAATAAGACATGTGAAGATATGTGATAACTGGGGAAAATGTTATAACCAATGGTAGCTGATAACAATTGATTGAATCAACCTGATATTGCAGAAATGAATTGTTAGGATGTGATCTGTGATAGCAGCTGACTTATTAAGAGTAATATTGTAGTAACAGCTGATTCGTCGAGTGTAACACCGTAGCAAAAGTGAAGAAATTATGAAATCTCGTAGAGAATCCTTATTAGGGGCTACACAGGTGTCTCTGCAGCTGCCTTTTGGTCTTGCAGGTGTCTCTGCAGCTGCCTTTTGACCTTGCAGGTGTCTCTGCAGCTGCCTTTTGACCTTGCAGGTGTCTTAGCAGCTGCCTCTTCTTTGTGGGATGAATAGTATAAAACACAGAGCGCAGCCCATTGTAAAACAGAGCTGATCAGGATTGCATGCTGTGTGTTTCTGTGCGTGTTCCCCTTTATTATCGATAATAAAGTATTTTGCTCTTCAGACTTCTGACTTCTGCAGATCATTATTGGACATTTTTAAGAAGATTTTTTCCTGAAACAATTGGACAGCTGAATTTGAGTGGTTTTTCTTATTTTTTGCCTGCTGTGGTTTGTGCATTCGGCCTTCACATTCCACGACAATTACATAGACTTGCATTCATTTCCTGGAGACTTACCCTAACCCTAACCCTAACCCGTAACCCTATCCTCAGTCTTTATCCTAAAATGTAATGATTTAACTTGTGGGGACCTGTATTTTGTCCCCACATGTGACTGTGTAAACAGATTTTTGTCCCCACAACGTGAGTAATACATCAGCACACACACACACACACACACACACACACACACACACACAGTGTGCCAAGGTCAAACAGAGACCAAAACATGTTTTAGAGCTCTCCTCTATTTGTGACCCACTTCATTGCCCTGAAAGGCCTGATTGATTCAGCCTGATTACTGTCATTAGGGCTACCTTAACATCAACTCGTAAGTACTGTTATTTCATCAAGCACTTCCGAAAGGACGCCTTTATCCGGATCGCCTGTGCCAAATGTCACACACACACACACACACACACACACACACACACACACACGTGCATCTGCAAATACAGACTGAAAAGCAGAGGAAGATACCAGAATTGGAGGCTTTAATTGCGTAAAGCAGTGTTTGCTGCTTCAACATGTCTTTGAAACAGAGCTCCGTATGTGGCATGTGACTCTTTAAAAAACAAGACTAAATGACTAAATAACAATGGCACATAGAGGTTGCGTTGTTCATTACCATCCACAATAGAAAGGGTTCAGAACAAAACAACACACTATGTTTTCATCATTGTTACACCAAACCAACAGAGGGGCTAAAAATATGCAGACCAGGTCGTGGAAATGCCAGAATCCAACAGAACAGGAACACACTCAACAAAGGTCATGGCAATCAGACTACAGTGTATATATCTGTGCATGTGGGGTGTAAATATCAATTTTAATGTGAGACAGGTGCAAGAGGTTACAGGGTCACTCAAGTCATGAGAGTTCATCCCCTGGGAACATGAAAATCTACAACAAATTGAACAGAAACCTAACCAGTATTTATGTTGTGTACAACACTGATAATTTGGCACCGGCGTGTGTCACAAGGAAGGTCACATAATGGCCAAATTGGACATCTTCCTGGGGGAATGAATCTGGGAATCTGGCTGGATGATAACACCACAGAAACCACCACTAAGACATAAGTAGCCATCTGGCCATTAGATTTCAAGATACCTTGTCTTGAAGAAAAGTATTGATCATGAACAAATTTCAATGTGATGGTAGTGCTCTTCGACAGGTCAGGGGGTTACTACAATTTCAGAAATAGTTCACTTGGGACTACGATTATCTATCCAAATGTCATGGCAATCTGGCCAACAGTTGTTGAGATATCTTGCAGCAGACAAAAGAGAACCAAGTGAACCAAACTGAGCAATGGACTGAATGAACTCACCATGCTTTAACTCTGTCAACTGCTGGGCAAAAACACCTGTAAGCTTTATTTTTCATAACATATTTCTCTCACATGGTCTGAAATTAGACTAATTTCCTTTGAAAAACAAAAGCAGGTGCACACTTTGGCTCAGGTGCAACATCTCATTTTCCATCCTTCTGTCAGGTAGCTGTGGGTTTGCCGGTAAGTGGCCCTGAGAGGTGGATGTTCATGGTTGTAATGCATCCTGACTCACTCTGGTCATTGTCCTCCCAGCAGCATAAGTGGATATCTGTCATTTAGTATTGTAATAATTATACTAGGCAAGGCAGAGAGTAGTTATCTGGTCCATGACCAAACATCTCTACAGGATGATGAATCAGTATTCAACCACACCAATACTACTGTCACATGGACTTAAATATCAAATGCAAATTAAAGCATTCACTGTAAGTTGTCAATCTCCTCTCCACCTCCCCTTTACCCTCTCATTTTCTCTCTGCCATCACGCTCCCCTCTGCCTCTTTATCTATAGACATAGCTCAGCTCGGAATGTGGCATCCTGCACCTGTGGTGAGGAAGGTTGGGGTGCACAGAGGGTGCCAGTGCCACTAGAGGTGAAGCCCCAGCTTCAGCAGGGAAACAGAGGGGGGCGTCACCGCTATAATCAGCTGGAAATTCCACAGCGCTGCAGGGCAGGAAAACCACTTAATATTGTACACTGCTACAGTAATCACCTAAGTTTGGATCCCATTGAAATTGATAATTTCAACATTTTTGTTTGCTTTCTGATGTAGAGATACCATTCTCATGTCTGTACAGTCAGCATGAAGTTACAGCCAGTTAGCTTAGCTTAGCAAAAAAACTGGAAGTAGAGGGAGCAGCCAACAAAATCCACCTACCAGCACATCTAAAGCTCACTGATTAACATGGCATATCTCAAATGTTTAATCTGTACAAAAACTGAAGTTTAAAAATTTGAATTTGCTCTTTTATGGGGGTTTATATTTCCAGCTATTTCTTGGCTGTCAGCATTACCTTGCTAGAATCTCCGCTGGCTGCCTCTCAATCGTTCGCAGCCAAGAAATAGTCAAACGTTATTTTATCATGTTATTTTTTAACTACCAGCTTTTACTGCCAGCCTGAAGAAACCCGATATGTTAGTGATGTTAAGAGATGCTGGTAGGTGGACTTTGATACTGTCTGGCAGAGCCAGACTAGCTGGTTCCCCTTGTTTCCAGTCTTTGCTAAATTAAGATAAATGGCTGTATATAGACATGAAAATAGTTTTGGTCATTGAATCTCTCAGCCAGAAAGCAAATAAGCATACTTCCCAAAATATTCCTTTAAAGTTGCAATCATATCCAGTAAACTGTGCTGTGAACATACACAAACCCTTTCACTGAATATTGCTGACCATGTTCACATGTGTAACTCCTCAACACATCGTGTTTCTTTGTGTGTTTGACATTACTAATGAGAAAACGTATGAAAACATTTTTGTATTTCTTACATCTCCTTTTGTAATTGTTCCCTAAAAAGAGAAATCTGAGGGCAGGTGTGTGCACTATGTCTGTCCTCTTACTGAGACCTTTTCTGTATCATGAATTGATTTTATAGAAAATTTACAGTATGAAAATAAAATCACTGTGATAAGAGATGTGGTCTGACTCAGCCCGGCCTGACCCCTCAGTGAATACTATCACTGGATGACATAAATTGTTACCAAAAGTGTGGCTGCAGCAAAGCTGAACATTATATCACTTTCAATTGCATCTCCATAGATTTGCATTTGTAAAATAAAGTTTTGTCCCAGTTTTGATTTGTAGCCACCGACATGCTGAATATTATCTTTTGCACAATGAAGTTAAATAAAACAAAGTAACAGAGAAATTAACTGTACTCTGAGATTCTAAAAACATATCTCTGAATGTGATGTTTAGAAATTATGAAGACATTATTGTATGCAGCTGTGTTGCTGTGGTCTGTTTCTGAACTCTATACATTTCAGAGCACCTGATTTCAGAAAAACAGCCTTGAAGAAAATTTTGATGCTATAGATTATGTTTAGGATAAAGTTCAGGATAATTTAGCAGGTAGGAGAAAGACAGAGACAGCCTTCTATATTTATATCAGCATCAGCATCATACTCACTCCCACTCCTTGCGTCGTGCCTGCGGTGTGCTTTGAATCTTATGAGCCTGGTGGGCTTTGACGATGTCCCTCTGCTCAATCAGGCCACCCCGACGCCTCTTGATCACATTGGGACTGACCGCCAAATCTCCGTCCACCCCCAGCATTCCCCCTCCCTCAAATGTCGAGGCCACATCAAGAGACAGGCCAAGACGGTTTAGATGTAGGGGGGGAGTGTGGCCAGACATGTGTGGGACGTACAGGGTGTCGTAGCTGGTTGAGAGACTTTGGGGTTCCAGGAGGGAGTGGGACTGAGAAAACAGGCTCGACCCTCCGACCAGTCCTGCGCGATGTTTCTGCCAGTTCTCACAGTCTGCTGGGGACGAGGGAAGGATTTGGTGTCTGGGGGTGCTGCTACCACACATGGTCCCCATGCCCAAACCAACCGCTGGACACTCCTGTCCCACTGGGGCTCTAGGTAGCCCCAAAGCATTGTGGTCCCCTGTCAGAGACTGAGAGCTGACCGAACAGGAGCCCAGTTCCAGCATGGTGGGAAGGCTGCCCAAGATCTCAGCATAGTGCTGCAGGAAGGAAATGCAAAGAAAAGTCAGACACATCATATTAATGTACAAACTTTAATTGACATGAAAGATTCACAAAACAGCTCATTCTGGAGCTTTCCTTTAAGTTTCACTTTAACCGAGGCTGCACGGACTGGGAATGTAGAAGAAAATAATCTGCCGTCAACAGAAAATGTGCTCAGATACAAACAGCACCTGAATTTGTGACTTGAAAGTAGACAGGAAACTGATGAGCTGGTGTTAGAGAACATCTTAAAAGTGAATGCAAATTGCCCAAAAGAGTTTTTTCTATTTTTGTCAAGAGATTTCTGACTTTTTATCACACTAACCATTCATCTGGGCTCCCACAACCTGACATAAAAAAGAATCATGCAAAATGATCCACTGCCATTCTGACTTGTATTCCAGGCTGTTAAAACCTCCTGTTCTATTTCTATTCATTTCCACCTGCACCATAAACAACTGCACAGCAGCTACACAGACAGCTGTTTAAATCACACAAATCTCTCACAGTTCATATGTTGTGAACTTACAGCATCTGTAATGATTGATCAACCAGGCCTGTGTCGCAATGAGCTTTCTCATTTCATTATAGAATGAAATCAATGAATCAATAGATAAAAACAATGCTGTTTTCTTCCTGTGGCGCCTTCAGGAGCTGCTGCTAACAGGACAGCTGGTTCTGAGGACAGGGGTGGAGGTCAGAGCTGGTGTGGACTGAACGGACCCCACACTTCAATAGCACTTACACACCGCTCTTGTCTTACTTTTCATGTGAACACAGAATATGAGGCAGTAGGTGATTTCTAACTTCTAGTATCCTGTAAGTCAATTAACAGCAACACAAGTACAGATTTTTTTTAAACTAACAACAACAGACAAAGATGGTAGCTTTGCATTACAACCTTAGTGCAGACTTAATGGTGCCACACTCACACTTACAGGTGCCGACACTCAGTTTGTGCTTGGGTATTGGATTATAGCTACATCAGCCAAAAAGCCTGAAGAGATCCAACGTCTGTGTAAGTATGAATTTGTTTTGCAAACTCTCCAAGGCAATTTGCCAATAGCCCAATAGCTCTCACTGTCTTCAGTCAGTTTAAGATATTACCTCTGAGACTCAGAAATAATTAGATAAGCTGTAACGCAGGCCTCAACACAAATAATCATAGAATACTGCCAGTGCTGTGCTTAATGGTGCAATTAGGAAGAGGGAAGAGCAAAAAGGAGAGTCATTTTGTCAGCCCATCTTGTCCTTTATCTGGTAAGAAATTTGTGGAATAGTCTGTAGTTTGGAGTACATACAATACATCTTATCAAGAGATGTGCTGTGAAAGGCTCTACTTTTCTACTACTCCTGCTCCAGCTTTATGGAGCCCTCACCATTTTATTTAGCCAAATGCTAGATTTCTGGTTTTACAGTCCCTCTGAGAGAAACAGCTATAACAACAAATAACCTACACAGTGAAGATATTGAGCAGTATAAAGAGGATGTTGTGCAGTTCTAGAGAGCAGATACGAAAGAACAAAAGCTATTCAACTGTCTTGAGTATCTGCTTAAAATCCATTAGGCTGCTGAGGCACCTTCAGAGCCATCAATTACACTGCTGTCAATAAGTGTACTAACTGCCATGAATGGACGACTGATGATCAGACTCTCTTCAGTTGATGGTATTGCTTGTGCAAGAAAGCTGCACCTCCTTGATTGCAAGAGGTCTCCACCTCCACATATTAACATTTTTGCACAAACTGAAATAGCTGAATAACCCTGCGTGATTTGCCAGTATCTTGTGAGCACCAAAAAGGATAAAGCCTCTAGAATAACTGGATTTTGAATGAGAAGCTGTAGCACAAATGTTGATGTTTTAGCATAAAACAAATGGACAAATATGGCAAAATAAATGTTGCAGTTTCATCAACAAACTTTTCCTCAGGCTCAGCTCATGAGAACTGAAGTGACTCAACTGGTGACAGTGCTGGTTTAAGTGTTGCTTTATCATGGTCCACACATCTCCCATTTACCATCTTTATACGCACTGTTTCAGCTTTAACTGCCCACAGCTTTACTGTTTTTAGACCACTCTTATCATCATCTTATTTTAACCTGTTAGCAGAGTTAGAAAAATGTTCAAAAAACCGTAGCCCAAGTAGTGTGTTGTTTTAGCCCACCTGTGGCCTATCAGAACATTTTTCGTTTATTTTTGCTACCTTTACATTTATACTCATACTACACACCAATAAAAAGGCTTAGATTTTTTTGAATTGATGCAAACCACTTTAAGATACAATCACAACAGGAGGCAAATAAACAGCAACAACAGACAACTGTTTTTAAAAATGATGCAACATTGAGGCAACTCATCGATAAAGACGCTCAGTGATCCACAGATGGATAATACTCTGACAAAACATTCTGATAACGTCAACAATGATCCAGCAGGAAAAATATTTAGTCCAAAACATGATAATAATCCACAGAAAGATGCTTTCTCCTTTCAAATTAGCAGACAATGTACTCATCTTCCACTTGTCATCTGAGTTTTTCCTGTTACAACCTCCAGAAATGTTTGTACAATACGTAAAATATAGATATAAATACCTTAAATATGAATACAAATGTCCAAAATTTAGATTCCATGAATAAAAATATCAATATTTATTTAAATAAATAGATGGTAAGGATCTGAATAAACCTACTGTATGTTATGCTAGCAGCTCTGCACCAAACAGCACACAGAAAGGCTGGTGGCTAGCTTGTGAAGATAGTGTAGCATTTAGCTACTAGATAAAAAGCCGTATACTTCCCTCAGGTGTTGTTGGAGACAAAAACTGAGCTAAAATAAGACTAAATGTTGAACTTTTGTCAGGTAACCAAAAACACAACTTCAAATGAATGCTAATGTTGCTCCATGTCTGCTGTATGCATACATAAACCACTGCTAGCCAGCACATTTGCCACAACAGCTTTATAAGACACAACAATGTCAGTGTTGTGCTGCCCCCAAGTGGCCAAAAATAAATCAATTAATGCAAGTTAAACTGAGCAGATTTAACCCACAAAAATCTTATACTTATTGTTTCACTTTTTTAAAAAATTTGTGATTGTCTCAGAACGCACTCAAACATTATAATAAAAGCCACTAACATTTCCAGAGATTCAATTAAGTTCCAACTGTCACTTAGCACGGAAATATCATACTCCAATTCTTTTCACAACTATTTTAGTCAAATTAATTTACAATAAACATAGTAATTAGAGTCAAACAATGAAACAGTCAGACAGTGGTGATTACAAATACAACACACGACAGGTTCAGTGCCTAGATGAGGCAAATTTTCCACCCTGCCAGTCATTTTTAGTTTTTTTTTTCTTTTTTTTTCTTTTTTTTTTATCATTCCACTTAGGATCCTTACTGATTGGAGTGACCTGAACCTGCAAGAAATCAATCTTTTATCAATAAATACATCAAGCACACTTGAACATTTTCTCTATATAAAGCAAAAATCAGTGATGTTTCTAGTGTTTGACTGACCATGAGCATTACTTCTGACACCTTAAATCCCCGCTCTCTGCAGGGTTAATGGTATATAATGACAATGCTGCAGCTCTGGAAACCAGAGAGCAATGGGACCATATGTAAAGTGGCTTTAATTGTAGCTGCTTAATGAACTGCACTTAGGGCCCTTGCTGATTGGAATGACATAAACCTGGAAGAAGCCAATTTATTATGAATAATATATACTTGAAGCACATTTTTACAGTTTCTCTTTTTAAGGCCAACAATCAATAATGTTTTTAGTGTCTGACTGGCTACGCACATTACTTCTGACACCTTAAATCTCTGTTAATGGTATATAATGACAGTGCTGCTGCTCTGGAATCCAGAGAGCAATGGCACCATAGGTAAAGTGGCTTTAATTGTAGCTGCTTAATGAATACAAACTGGGCCTCCAACAGAGTTGGAGAACACCTGGAAAACACCAGTCCTGCCCTGTTTTCTCTCTCCCCAGCTTTACTGAGTGCTTCAAAATTGTGCCCATACAGAGTGAGGCTCATTCAGATAAGGCCAGTGAAAAATGTAGGTATGAATGTATACATATTTGTCCGTACAATTGTCCATTATGTGGTTGCTGGCAAGGGGAGCTTTGTCTGAGAAATGGAAGGGGAACCTCCATTGATCCGGCACTTCCTGAATCCATTTTGCAAATTATATTTTCAAACCCGCTGAACAGGAATGCCAACACGATTAGCTGATATATAGGGATGTTTGGATCTGGGTATGATATTGCCAGAAAAGCACCAGCCACATGTACAGAAAAAAAGACAAACAAAACAGACTCAGAACGCTGCTATATTTATGATCAACAAAAATAAAACAGGCTGGTATAAATATTTAAACATCAAAACCTATTTGCCAGAATTGAAAGGTAGAAGAAGCAATTCTTTGTGACAAATATGGTTAGTAAAGGGTTGAATGACAAACTAGGCTCCTTCCACAAGATGACATTTATTAAAATGGACACAGACATTGATGTCAGGCAAAAAAGTATATATGACTATAAACATTAACTGTGTATTGCCACAAGCACAAGGCTGCTTTCTTGTCAGTAAACAAGTGCAAATGGCTCATATATGTCACATTTATGTAAAGACCATTTAGACTGCCTTTATATGTGCATGCTGTATACAGCCTATAGTATATTCAGTACTGGGGCACTTAAGTAACTTGTTTATGGTCATCTATCTGCTAGTGAGATTATATGAGATAAAAACAAAAAAAAGACTATTAAGTCAATATTCTGGTCGGCTCAGGTGTAATTTGTTTGCAACTTACAGAAACACTTGATGTTTCTGTTGTTGCTGATCATTGGTTCTTTTTATATATATTTATATATGTACCTATTTTTGCATATATTTGTACACATAATAGTCACGTCTATTCTTAACCTTCATTTGTTCATCTTTGTTGTCCTTAGTCTTAGCTGTTATGTCTATTCATGTGTAAGTTCACTTTCTTGTATGGGCCCCATAGACTGTAGTCTCTGTGACATCACATATGGGTTTCTGAAGAGCCACTGTAAAGACTACTATCGTGTCTGTCCATTAAATATGAGGCCACAGCCAGCATCCAGTTAGCTTAATTTAGTGTAACAGCTAGGAAACAGTTAGCCCAGCTCTGTCCACCTGTAAGCACCTCTAAAACTCATTAGCTAACAGCTAACTTTAGCTGTGCTGGTAGAACTTTTTACCTTTTTTTTTTTTTTTTTTTACAGCCAACAAAGTGAAAATGTATTTCCCCAAACTTCTCACTTGTCCTTTGATATTTTCATGAAAAAGAGGGAAAAAATTTAAAAGAATGTTTTGTGACCAGGAATGAGGACAAAGTATTGTACTATAGCATCAAACAAAGATAAGACCTGAAATTTTAGCAAACATCTTTCTTTATTCCCCCCTCCTTCATGCGACCATTATCATGACCATTAGTACAAGTTGGCCCATGTCGCCAGTCCAGACAGACCTTCACCACAGAGCTCCAAAAAACACCCACACTGCAAAACATCAAGGCTCAGCTGCTTCCTCTGCACTCCACTGTGGTCGCTGCACCCAATTATCAAAACCATACTGTCAAGAAAGTTGACTTTGGTTTGATATAATTCTCCTAATTAGCTTTTAAGAGGCTGGTGGTTGATTATCCTTCAGCCTCAGTCTTCAGCTTTCATACTGCCATTACCTGAAATTGTTCACAAACATCTAATGGGTTACTCACAGCTGTGTGGTGACTTTCCAGCTACTTAAGTCAGAAAAAAGCCAGCAAAAGAATGTAACCCTCGGACAAAATCGGAATCACAATATTAGAGCAGCCAAGTTCTTTTTACATTCTCTGTTGGACAGCCAGGTGTCTGCGAGGTCACTAATGAGGAATGAAGGTGAGGCTGAGGCAGGCGAGGAACCTTCTCACACCTGCTGCTCCCAACAGCCCACACAACGGCCTGATTACACATCGTGTTTCACCACATCCTCCCCTCAACCTGCATGTCAACCTGCTGAATGGCCAAACATGTGTCAGGAAGTGTCATGTCACGTGAACCTGCCCTAATGGATGGTGTGTTTGAAAGGAAATCAGGTGGAAAATTTGAGCCAGCTGCAAATAACCATCATGTTTGCAGCAAGGTGCAGCAGATTCAAATACAGTGTAAATAACTCTTGAGGACAGCTTAAACGGTCCAAAAGGGGAATCAAGGAAATACATTTTGTGTCAGAAATCTGTTCATTTCACTCACCTGCAATCACAAATACCTGTCCTGACTGACTGTACTTAAGGGGACAAATTGCTGCCATTTTTTCTAGATGTCAACAAGATTTCCTATTACTCAAGTTTTTCTAAATGTAATTTAATGAAATGGAAGACAGAGACCCTCAGGAATTAACACAGGACAAAGAACAATGTTCAGTACACACATATGACTCGAGTGAGTCAACATCATAGTATTCAGTCATCTCTGGTCACACTGAATGCTGCGGTTTATTTTACAGCTTTGTTTGCTTTGTACAAACAGAAACAAATACCAATTAAACTGAACTGAATAGACAGCTCATCCAGAAGTCAGGAACAATGACTCATAAATACCATAGTGGCTTTAAGACATGCAGCAAATTAATGCGTAAGAAGAATGCATATGAGAAGAATGAGAAGTCTAATTGTCTCTCACTCCGCTACCGTCTAACTTTGAGCAGTGGCTTTCTCAAAATGCAGCCGCTGCATATTACTGTTCTGTATTATACTGAGTGCATTAGGCAGTGCCAACATCTACATATTAAATTTACAACTCCCTATTATACACTGTGGTGCATTACAGTGACCAAATGGGAGCAACAAATATGCAGATATATGGATTGCTATGGGCAAATGTACATTAAACATTTCCAGATATAGCATCAAGGTTCAGAAAACAAAAGACAAACCAGATGTTTCTGCACACCACACTAACAAGACTGTAACATATGTAGGCTGAAAGAGCACGTGTAGCACAGTGGTGCTAATGAGTTAAATACTGCTTACAGTGACAATGCTAACATGCTGATGTTTAGCTGGTTTACCACAGCCATCATCAGTGCTAGCGATGTAATTGATTTAGCAGGTATTTGGTCATAAACCAAAGGAGAAATTAAAACTTTGACCTGATGATGGCACTAGAGGAAAAAAAATGAAAAAAGGTACTCTTTTAACGAATCACCAAAGTTATTACAGTTTATTTTGAGACTGTCATGAATGTCCATACCAAATTTAATGGTAATCCATCTCATGCTTGTTGAGGCATTTAACTCAAAGCCACGGCTGTAAAACTCGTGGTAATGCTAGAGGTCAAGTCAGGGGATCACTAAAGTCATACATCATTTGGGAAGGAGGCCGATCTGTACAATAAATGTTAACATATTTCAGTCTGGACCCGAGTGGGGGGCAGACCGACAGCCCAACATTACCATTTCTAGAGCCGTCCCACTAGTGTGGCAATAAATATCAATGAAACAAGCAAAATGCAAAAAAAAAAAAAAAAAACCCAAAATGAACCCATGTAGTCTACTTTTTGGAACCATCCTCTCTATCAAACACAGTCACATTTAGCTACTCCTACTTCTCATCCAAAACTGATGCACACATGTTTATTTGTTTTTTTTTGTTTTTTTTTCAGTTTATTATTTGCAAGAGGGCATCCCCTCCTCAAAATACAATAATAATTGTTGAAGGATGTAAGGATAAACCAAACCAGCAAAACTGTTCCACTGCACCTTGCCAGCACTGTCTTTTCCACCCACAGCAATGTCCGTCTTCTTATACTGTTGCCTCTATGTTATTACAATTCATTTCCTCTGTATGTGGAAAGAATTGAATGTATGACATTGACAACCTACACATTCTGATGTAATGCCTTCTGCAGACGTGTTAATGCTACACAAATCTTGTTCATCCCGTATGTGTGCTATGAATTCCCTTTGTGTTCCTTCCTTCCTCTCATTTTTTGAGTTTTTCTGTGCACGTTTTCATATTTCATATTTTCCATTTCACAGTCTTAATATTCATTTTTTTCATGATCCCATTATGTTTATTTGCACATATATGCTACATACTTTTTCCATAGTTTCCACTCATATATCTGCTTAATACTCCCATTGTACAGCATGGTGCTATACTTGTCATTCATGTCATTTGTTTCAGTCTAATTTTCATTCCACAGTTCTTTGCTCTATTCTTCCATTGTGATTTGTTATTCTGTGACAGCGACAACCCAATGTCCCTGCAGAGTTTATTAAAGTTTCATATTATTATGTAAGTGTTGTGCCATAAAGACCGAATGGCCTCAGTTTGAATAGATTAGTTCAATCAAGCCTGAGTAACAGACGTGACAGAGAACATAACGGGGAACTGACCTTGTGGATTAGTTCACAGTGTTATCTCTTACATTTTGCTTTGCACTACACACCTGTGCTCTCAGCAGGAGTTTGAAAAGTCTGCCAGTTTGTCATTTTTTCCTGGTTTGTGTTGGGTTTCTTGAATCATTTATTTAGGCATCTATCAGGTATTTTGTTTTAAACTGCAGATAGGTATATCATGACATTCTCAAAGGGATCCTACTGCTGTGATGACCTTCCAAGAAAGACCATTACTTAACACCACTGACACATCAGATCAGTAATGATCAACACTACTAGGCAAGCCACACTGTTATGGTCCAGTCACTGGAGGTAAAGTGGCCTTATGGTGAAGGGCTTAAAGATAAGGAACCTTCATTCGGTGGTATATGATGCATTTCCTTCAGCCCAGTGCTGTAATGATCATTTTAGACATAATCTGCTACCTAAACATACGTGATAAAGTGTAGTAACACAACAAAATAACATGAAATATCTAGTACCCAGTACAGAGCAGGGTAAAAACTCTGCCATTAAAAAGCATTAATCACTCACTTTTGTTTGTTTTTCAGGTCTTGAATTCTGTGCTGAAATAGTGCGCAATTTTTCAAACAAGAAATTCTGCAGTGCTCTGGGGGAACAGGGAGGTGAAAAGGTACTGTACACTCTGATGTCCCATATGTGAACGCCTCATAAAGTTTCAATGATGTTTGGTGAACAAGGAAGCCAAGAAAGGTTTTTGACTCCAACCCAGTGTCTGTGAAAACACTCTTGAAATAGTCCAGCAAAGTATATCATCATTGTCAGTGGGACCACTATGAGAAAACCCAGTGGTATACTTTGACAGCTATACAATGATATAGGGCCTTTGATGGTGGCTGCCTATAACATTAGAGATGAACCATATTTTACAGCTTGCAGTAGACTTTGTAACTTAAAGGAGTAGTTTGTTATTGCAGAAAATGAAGCATAGTGCTGTTAAGTTGCGATACTTTGCATCAGGCAGGTTCTGATGTCCAGCTCAGCAGCTGCTATATGTGAAAACATGCTTCACTGCTCATTTGGATGATTTTTGTTGCAATTCTGCTTTCCAAGTCAGACAGTCTTACTTCTGTGCAGAGTTAATTGAATAACACATTGATATAAATATCAACTGATTAAATTTAATGGAATTTGACCACAGAAGTAATTGAATTCTGTGGAAAGGAATGTCGGAGCATAAAATCGTAGAAAAGGCATTTAGTGCATAATGTCTGCATAATTACATTACAGCATTCACCCTTATACGTATGATATTAGGAAGAATGTCTTGCACACAAAGATTATAGCTGTGTACTAATTTCCACATAGAACACAAAGCAAAAAGCCCACTGATTTTTAAATCTTTGCCAAATTTAGCCATAAATATGTGGTGAAACAACCCCATACTTCAAACACAGACCCAGTTTATACAAAGTACATAAATGAATGAACACTGATTGTACCTGCTCTGAGATAAAGCACGTTAGTATACACACACACACACACACACACACACAGAGCTACACTTAGGTATCTGTTGCATTCATTACTCAGATCAAATGTCAGGCTCAATGTAAAGTCACTACATTATTACACATGAAATTAAATCACTGTCATGAAATCATTACCAGCGAAACGGTTTGTTTTCTCAAACAAACCGGGGGGGGGGGGGGGGCATCCAGCATGTGAAGTCATTTGAGAAAACTGTCTGTCCCAGATGTGGTCACACCAATTAGCAACAAACTGTGCCTTTGTTAAGATACCCATGGTACTCCTAAAGGATTATTGGTGAAAACAAACACGTATCGACATCTGAACAAACTAAGTAGTAGTAGTAGTGCAAGTCTTTAGACTCCTGACAGACTGTAAGCAGAACTGAATTTCACAGGTTGACAAAATGAGTTAGCATCTCATTTCCAGCAGTTCTGTTCTTGCCTCTATTTGACTGCCTTTTGTTTTCAATGCATGGGATTGTGGACATTCATTACGTGCTTATTTATTTGCTAAGTGTTTAGCAGAATGACTGACAGAATGTATCAGCTAATCATGAATTTAGTGTGCATCTTGACGCTACAAAAGATATGATTAATCGCCCTTGCCTGTGATGAATCACAATTATTCAGTATTTTAAATATGGAAAGGAACATGCAGCTTGTTTCAGTTCAAGAGGTACAGCTAGGTTCAGATTTATAGAATAGAGGCACTAATTTATACACCATGAAAACCAATTTGCACCCCGTCCAAGGAGAGTGGTGTTATTCAATCCGAACAATCAGAGCACTTGACAAGAAAAGATTAACAAAAGACAATAACAGGAAAATATAGCCAAAGTAGACTAGGGGGGTGGTGAGTGACAAATGATAATGTGATGAAATAATTAACAAGACACTCCAGAGAAGCAGGATTGATCCAAGTAATGGTCCATTTTCCCCCATTCAAAAGAAGACCACTCAATCAGCTGTAGCACAAAACTGATCACGCTGCCTACTGAGCCACTAAACAGTAACTGGGTATTGTGGGAAATTGCATGTCTGTGCTTTTCAGGCTCAACTCCAGGAGATAGAGAGATGTGAAGAGACGAAGTCAACCGGGAACACAGACGGTTTGCCTCCAGCAGCCTGTCACCCAAAACACAAACACTGATAATTCCAGCTGCCTCTTCCTTTATTGTCAAACTCCCATGACTTGAGAAAACAGGCTGTCGTGCTACTTCTGATAGATCTGTTTTTCTGAATACAGTGCATCACAACGATGGGTCACTTTTCAAGAAGATAATAAAACAACACATAACATTTGATAGAGCCCTAGGTCCTAGAGATGTAAGGGCAAACAGCCAAGATGACGGATGGATGATACAAGCAAATCGTGGCATTTTATTATCTCAGACCTCCATCAGCTCCTTGTCAGACACACACTTCCTTTCTAATCAGTGCAGTAAATGTAGTCTTGATTTTCTCATCTTTAATTAATTCCTCTCTCCTTGAGGTAATGATCGCTGCCTCTGAGATTGAACTGGGGAGATTTCTTTTCCTGCACCTGAAATTTTGTCATTATCTGCTCTAGGTCCACTTGGTAATTACCATAACCTAATTCAAGTCTGCCTCCAAGTGGCCCTCGAGACTGACACCTGCTCTGTCTTCCTGTATCAGCATGAGTCCAAAGACTCAATCTCCTGTCACTGGTAGAAGTCAAAGTGGTAGAGCTTTGTGCTCTCTCCCAGTCTCAGCACACTGCTAATTTTGTCATATTTTGTAGACTAATTAAGTGTACAATAAACCAAGGTGAGTGCAGCTGAAAAACATCTGCCCTCCACAGTCTTATCTTAAAGGCAAAAAGTAATACAGAAAAACACCTGCTGTTGAATTACAGTATCAAAAAACATGTTTTTAGACCAGCAAAACAGCAGGCTGTTATGTCACAAGTCACATAAAACCTTCACAACCCTGCACTTATTTCATAGATAGGCATTATGACAGAAGACTGAAAGAAGACTTCTCAGTATGGATCCCTGTACCCTGCTCCCCTGGGTGGCACCAAGCATAACACCTGCCAAAAAAGCTTTACTTGTCGGGTAGGCGATGAGCTGAACGCAGTCGCGTGTTTTTAACCAAACACCTGTTAGAAAATAGGAATCAGGCAGCATGTCTTACCTAAAAAGAGAGAAGCCCTTTCCATTTCGTCACCTTTCCTCAGAAAATGAAAATGTGGTAGCAGATACGACCACGTACGCCGTACTATCCCCCTGCTGCCAGTACGGAGAGAGAGAGAGAGAGAGAGAGAGAGAGAGAGAGAGAGAGAGAGAGAGAGAGAGAGAGAGAGAGCCCTGCCAGGGGGGAATCAGGGGGAATGGAGCAGTTGCCAGTTACGGCACCTTTTATTGACAGGACCCAGAAAAACAATTAAATCCGCTATTATATGGCCGATTAGAAATCTTAATCAAATTTCGTGCCATGTGTTTAGCTCCACGTGAATATAAAGCTAATAGAGAGCCCATAAAAGCACAGTAGGCTACAGGTAAACTACTTGTTGTCATCTGCGTGGTCTAACATGCAGCCATAACCTGGAAACCTGGCTCTCTGGCTCCAGGTTGCACCGCAGTTTATATGTTTATGACATACGCAGCTGTTAACAGTGAGCACACATCCTGCCATCAAAGTAATTCGCTCATTATCAAAATGTGCGGTCCATTTGTCGCCATAGGGAAAAAAACATGATAATCCTGTCTCCATACACACTAAAATCAGTGTAATAAAAATGGAGCAATATCTTGAGATGGAAAATGATCTAGATGAACTGGACTTGACTTTAGTGAATGAAGTTTTGTTTTCGGGTTTTATTTTTTTTTTTTTTTAATGAGTGGAGCGTTCAGTTAATTTGTATGTGTCCATGTGTATCTCTGTGTGTGATACACTTTGAGGCCGCTGGGTGGCAGTAAATGCAAATAAATCGTAGTGATAAAGCCGTCTGCCTTATGAAGTACTTCAGTCTGACTAATCAGTGATTTTTCAGTTCGCCCTGCTTTAACGTTTGAAAAAATAAACTCAGCAATGTTTCAAATAACTGTCAAATGTATTTACCACATTACAGTTATGTTGTACGTAGTAAATGTATCTTTATTCTATCATAATTCTACAGAAAAATATGGTTTTATTTTACATTGTTTTATCTTTGTATTTTCATTTCACTAATGCTTTAATTCATTGTGTAATTTCCCTAATTATTTGACTAATTATTTGAATGCTTGAGTGTCCCTTTGTACCTATCTTATGGAAATATAGTGCAGTCATAAGGCAAATATGCCAGTATAATTGGTGTGGTTGTGCGCGCGCGCGAGGAAAGGGGGGGTAGTGGTGTCAGCGGTTGACGTAATCCAACGCTCGCGATATTTCAGTCCCAGTTACCTACCCGTCTTGGATACCTCAGTTTCACTGTTGAGAAACATCAACATAGTAACCCGGGAAAGGCAACCTCACAAGCGGGTAGCGACATTTCTTTTTCGGAATCTCACTGCTGACCAGGATATTTGGTTGCATGGACAAACGCTGAGACAACAATAATGGGTTCGTGCCGCTAGAAAAAGTTGCTAGCTTAGTTGGCACAACTGTTAGCTAACATTGGTTTGCTAACGTTAGCTGGCTGACGTTAGCAAACAGACAGCTGAACGAAACTGAAGAAGTCCGGAGAAGTTCGGATTATCTTAACACGAGGAAGTCAGCATGAATATGGCCATCTAGACACGTCGGATCGTTTCCCTAAAGGTATATTTTCTGTCTCTCCAAAGAGGTGTTTATCTAAGTTAATTCATGACTTTCCTGTTAGCTAGCGGTAACATTAACTCTCTCGAGTTGGCGGCTCCGACTATTCCCTGGACCACAGACATTTCGAAATAAGTCATCTTGAAGTCAAATGTTAGAGTGAGTTGTAGACATAATTTTTGGATTTACAACGATTGTGCTAGAAAACCAATCACGGTTCTTTACGAGTGGAGGGAATTTTATTAATAATTAGGTTTTATGAAACAGTACTACCCTGATTGTTAGTTCACACCCGAAAGTAGTTAAGCGATGGCTTGTGTTGTCCGGTTGCAAGGGCGAGTAATTCCTGGACAGGGTGTTTCAGTCGTATCCTTGACACAGGTCCTCTCTCGACTGTAACGTGTGGAGTCGTATTGCTATTAGTTGTGGTTTCATTTTGTATTTTTATGGTTTATCATATTCACTAATAAAAGCACTGTCGTTAGCAACAACGGCAACTTGCTTTTGGATAACCCTTGCACAAGTTCCAATGTACTATCAGTGTGAAGCCACCTATTTCACACTCTCGATGTAGGACAAAATAAACTTAAAAATATAAAGTTACTGGCTGAAAGTTCAAACTCCCAGCGACCTATTCGGGGACTAAAAGGCGATGCCAGGTGGATGTAAAGTAATATAATCACGACTTACTACGATGGAGTGAGAGTGATTAAAGTTCAAGTCAATACAACCCATGTAGAGTCAAAGATGGCACGTTCATTCTTCCTCAGTCAGTGGCTGGAGTGCTGGTAGGCAGCCTTTAGCACAATTGTGACATTAGTGGTCGGAAGCTATATCGCAACAGTCTTTATGTACATAGATGAGTGTTTTTGCAAAGTAAGCGTCCAGCCATCAGTGGCAGCACCGAGCGACTACTGCCGAGCAACGCTGCAGTCGGTAAGCGAAGGAGAAGTTATGCGCCATCTTGGATTTCCACTGGTTGTATTTGCTTTCATGGAAATCACCCGCACTCGATTGGGGAAATGATGTGTTTGTAACTTATCGCTGGCCCGACATTGTCTTTACTTGTCCTGATAGGCCACTGATGGACACACCTTCCATCCGACGAGTGTGTTATTTTAATTTACTTTCATTAACGAACTTTATAAGCTCTAAATGCATGGACTGTGTGTGTTCACACTGGCAGCGATGCAGGACGGGTATACAGTACTGTAATCTTGGATCGAGCCTGCCGTTTGTATACTCTTTGGTTGTCAGCTTGAATGAATCAGCTTGACATCAGTAGTAAGTTTGTCTACAAATGTTTATTACTGACGCTAATTTAGCTTCGAACAGAGAACTGTTTTATGTAATGCTGGCGTGTGCACTTTTCAGCTCATGTCACAACTTTGCCAGAAGTAGCTAACGTCAGCTTATCTCGATAGTCAAGATGACAACCCGAAAACCTTCGTTCCTTGTTTGAATATTCTAACGTTACATATAGTTAACAGTATAGCATTTTATAAGCTCTTGGCCCTCTTACCGCGAGTTTTGGGTTCAGTCCCATCTGGACTGTAGATATCAGGAAAGACACAGACTTCTGTCTGGTCTGGTTTGGTAAACATAATGAAATTCACACTGTTGGCTATGTTACTTTGAGTTTATAGTCACGGTCATCAGTGTATGGCTATCTAATAACGGGGAGTGCTTTTACTAAGAAATTCTGATGACGTACAAGCGGAGATTAATTTTCTTTTCTTCCTTTTTATTCTGTGAGTCTGCCGTGGTGGCCTCAGGATTGTGTCACGTGCTCGCTATGAGTAAAAGGCATGACTTATGAAGGAAGTCTTATGACTCAAAGAGTGTTAAATATCAGTACAAAACATGTGTTCACTAACTGTGTTGGATTTGCTTTTAGATCCATGGCACAATACATTTATACATTTAACTGACCACTATTGTCTCAGGAAGATGGTTCCTAATTCAGAAATTGAAAAGAAAACTCTTTAACATAATTTTGCTGTTGCCTTAACCAGAGTATACCTAATTAGGACCAGACACCTGTGCTCTAGCATTACAGGTGTTTAAAGTAAACATCACAGAGTTGACATGTGACAAGTTCTACTTTACTTCCCTCATGGAAATCTTTTGAGGAATGTGTTGTTGTAGAACCTGTTTTAAAAGGCAGGGTGACATTAGTCTGCTGTTGACAAGCTGACGTAATACTTATATATGTTATGCAAAGAATTAATTTGGCTATACACAGTTGTTATCATGTTGCGCATGTATTGCAGTTCCTTGTTAAGACTTGTATCTCTAAGTCTTGTTTCTGTTGGAGTCATTTTCTTGTTTGACAGTGTTTGATCACTCTGTTTCTGGATGTTATTCCTTGTTTTGGTTTCAGTTAATGTTTTTGGTTTTTACTGCCTGTTTGCTGAGATGTTATTCATATGGTATATGGTATAAAAGTACAAGAGCATATGTTTTCAGTGATGTTTTGTGTTGATCTCATTTATGTCAGTTTTACCTTTGCTCCGTATTGGTTTTTATTACTTGCCTGTGTCTAATCTTGGCTACAGGCGAATGGGAGAGATGAGGAGCAGCAGGAGGACTGACGTGTCTCCCACTGCTCAGCAGCTCACAGATCACAATACTGGAACAGGTGTGTTTTTCAAAACAAACAAAAATAGAGTTCAGTTGTAATTGTGCTTATTTCAAAGTTGGTTTAGTGTTCTCATGATCAGTATATTTGAATTCTGAAATTCATAACCTAAATATGTCATGTAACTTGTTTACATGGCAAGAGATTCCGTATCACCGGCTCTAATGAATTTTGTTCTCTTTGTCAGAGTTGACAAATGCATGGAAGAGTTTTGCTCAAACCAAAGCTGCGGTAAGTATGCCTGGAGTAGTTTTGAGATCAAATTACCATTTGTGAAAGTAATGAAATAGAGTCTGAAATATCCAGTGAAGATAGATGATGACTTCCTTTCATCTTCACATAAGTCTGACAATGTATATTCGCTCTCTGTAGTTGCGGCATATAGAAAATCGTCTAGAGGCAGCTCCAGGGACTGGGGTTCTCCTGGAATCTGTCATGGACCCACCCAAGAAGAAATCCTCCAGGACAGTCCGTTGCAGGGGTGAGTTACAAAGCTACATTTTGCAATAATCGTTGTTATTAGTTAAATTATATACTTAAACTGTAACTATTTTAACTTTGCTGTCTATCTCAGATGGACAACAAGCTGATGGCAGTGGAGGGTCTTCAAAGCGAAGGGGGCATAGTCAGCAGAGTCCAGAAAAGAACAGCTCACGCAGCCCTCTGAGAAACACCACCCAGGACAGCAATGTCCGCAGGAACAATAGTGTGGAGTTCAGGGAACCACTGGCCTCCTACAGGTACGAATACTGCACTTAAACATATTCATGAAACATTCTTAGCCACCTCTTACTATATTTGGATAGGAGGGTATTTTATTTTATACTTTACTACTATACTATACTACTAGCATTGTAAATATTTTTCACAGTGCCTAAGTTGAATGAAATAAAAAACTATGCTGCTAGCAAGAGCTTGTCACTTGAACAGATTTCCTGACAGTCAGATATTCTGCTAGAAAAAAAATGGAAAAGCTTCAGTTTCTGGTCAAGCATTGTAAACAACGAGGAGCATTTTTAATATTTTCTTATGCAGTTGTTGATATTTTATTCTTGCACAACATGATTAGACACTTTCTGAAGGCAAAATGTGCTTAAATTGTAAAACAGAATTAAGAAAAATTGCAGTGGAAAACACAGAATTTGGGGAAAATATAATCTGATATCAGGAATAATTCAAACAGATTTCTTCTGGCACTAAGGAAAATAAAACTATGCCTACAGGTAAACAGCTTTTACTTAACATATATGCCAAAACAATTGAATTAATATTAATATTTTGAATTATATGAAAACGATAGTAATCTAGTCATGTTGTATAGTGTGTGTGTGTGTGTGTTTTGAGGAGTTACAACAGAATGAGATGTGTTTGTTCCCCACCTGGGCTGTGATAGTTTAATTGTAATAATTGTGTCACCTCAATGTTTTAACTTGATACATCAGGAGAGCTCTTTCACCTACATAACAGTCAGCCCCCAACGCTCTTTACTCTTCAAGACCTCCATTCAGAGATCGGATGTTCTTGACATCTCCTCTGAATAGCTGGCAGCTGAGTAGCTCACAGATATTTAAGTAGCTTAAGGCTCCATTGTTTGCGGTGAAGTTGAAAAAACCTGAAGTTTTGTTTCTAGTATTGTCACTCAGTGAGATAGAACTACAAATTTTCAAACGTGAATATGTTGCACATTTACAGTAAATGGTATGTGTTGTATACCATGTGTTGTATGTTTTTTGCTAACAATATACATATTTGAATTTCAACTAAAGAGTTTTTTGGAGATATTTTTATATTAACAATGTATGAAATGATAGTGTGAAGAACTTAAAATATTGTAACTTGCATCTGCATCTGAGCTGAATTTCAGCCCATTGTTCAGCTGTCAGGCCAGTAACTTTACTGTTTTGGTTCACTCGCACCACTCTCGTATCGTTTTCAGCTGCAACAGGCAAATGTTTTCAGTGAAAACGCTCTAACAAGCACAGCAGACAGATAGAGTGAGCGACAAGTTGGTGAACATAGTGGAGCACTCAGCAGCTGAAGAGCCAGATATTTCCCTGTGAAGCTGGTAGAGACTGAAAGCAGAGATAAAGCAGAATGAGAGCATGCAAGCATGAGAGTAAGCAGTTTATTGGCAGCAGTGAAAATGTTTTTGTTAAGCAAGAAAAGTCTTGGAAATGAGATTCAGTTTTTTATTTTATATTTTGCTGTTGCTTACAAATACACAGAAGAGTAGATTATATTCAGATGACTTTCTGATGTTATTTGACATAGAGAGCCACCAGTATCTTTTTCTGCAATCATGTCTGTGAAGGCAGCAAATTTCAGAATTTCACCCCTTCTTGTCATTGTTGTCATACATTTTTAATACGTTTCATTGTTAAACTACAGTGTCCTCTTGAGTGACTATGTCACTCCCTCTATACGGTTTGACCACCCATAAATGTGCACTTCTGTAGACTCAGTTAGTGGTAAATTAAGAGTAAATCATCTTAAATCTCCTTCCTGATCCCATGTAATCTGGTTTTTCTCCAGAGAGGCCACCCCTCCACCACATCCCTCTGCTCAGCTGGAGGCCTACAGTCTGCAGTCAGTGCCAGGGTCTTTGTACCCATCCTCTCCACCTCCCTCAGATCCTCTGCTCAGCCAGCTGGTCTACCAGAGAGACACCAGGGACAAACAGACGGACAGGGACCTGGACAGCACACACTCCTCAGCTCTGGAGAGCACTGAGGTCCACTACCTCAATGACCAGGCAGCCCTGGTCACCCTGAGGACTGCTGGAAACCAGTCACATTTCACAGGTGGAAGAGTCCCTGCAAGCGAGGGGCCAGAGGAGGAAAGCACTCCCAAAGCACAACTTGGCATGGATAGCAAAGAGTCAAGCCCATGTCTAGCTCCAGCCCCAGGCTCCATACACCGAGGGGAAAGCACACCCTCCACCAGTCCTGGCTCAGTTTCCCAGCGGTTGGAGAACCTAAGGCGACATCAGCCTGATGATAAGCTGGAGAAGCTCAAAGAACGTATTCGCAGGCAGAGACAGCATCTGGAGGAGGCTGCAGAGAGAGAGAAGCTGCTGGGTTATCTGGAACAGCCTGTTATGGCAGCCATGGGGAGAAACAATGCTGATACTAGTAACGTGCCCACAGCCAAAATACGGAAAGTTGCAGCTGCACCGCCTGCACCTATATACAAAGGTACCATCAGTGTAGAAATGTATCCCAAACTCTGCCTTTGTCGATTGTTTGATCTTAGCCATATAGTAGGAAACAGGATGAAACGACTTACATCTTCAGTCCTTTTTCTTTCAGGTTTTAACAGCACTGAGACAAAGATCCGGACTCCTGATGGGAAAGTTTGGAAGGAAGAGGAGTTTCATAACCTCAGCAGAGAAATATACCGAGACCTGTCACAAAAGTTTAATGGTAAGAATACAACACAAACATTGGTATGGTTCCTTACTTGTTACATTTTCTTCTACGGTCAGGATTTCACAGATTTTTGAAGTACTCGAGTTTTGACCTGGGCTTGGAGTTGCGATTCTGAACAGAGTTTTGTGTGATAAATGGTAGTGATTAGTGATCTCTGACAGGCTTGGGTCCTTGTACTGTATGTTCCTGGGCTTTGGTCCAGGTTTTAAGACCATGTGGCATCAAATATCAAGAGCTGTCTGAAAAACTGCATAAGCAAGCTAATGATTGCACCTGGTTTGGATGTGCTGCACAATTAAATTCTGTATCAGGAAACATTTGGAGTTGTATTGATCTGTGAGATGCACAAACCAATACTGTAGCTGCTGTTTTCCATAGTGGAGTTACATATGCCAAGTGTTACATAAACACACATGATTCATGCCAATAGTCTTTGGCTTCTAACATCAGAGATTTTTCACCCCGGGGCACAGGGCTTGTGTTTTTCTGCAAGCTTGCATCTTTTAATTTAAATAAGAAAAATTTGGTGGCCTGTGTAACTTGGTGGCTTATGTCTGTGAGGATTCTCATTCATCCAGGTCATGGTACTTCTGAGTGCTTAAAAAGCCAACTGGATTTGGTTGTGGCTTATTCTCTGGATGTCTCTTCTGTGTACAGAGACTACCAGATACGCGCATCAGCAGCAGAGGGAACAGAGAGCAGACAGGTCCAAAGAGAAGAGGCCTCCCAAGCCAGTCAGGAAGGTCCACAGAGCTGCCCCTTCCTCTGACCTAAATACAAAACCAGGTATAAAAATCCTCTTTTATGTGAGAAGGCCAACCCACCCTCTGATCTTTTTTTAATTAGTGACACTAGGAAATCTAAGCATGTAAAACAGTCCTGACAGGAGTTTATCAATGGTCATAACACATGGTCCAAAACCAAGAACCTCAAACACTGAACTGTCAGTGTGCTTAAAAGTGTTTTCTCAGCTGGCTTTGCCGTTCTAGTGTCTGTGCCTTCCTCAGTTTATTTTTGTGTACATTTTATTTTATCCTACACATGCTCTTGGAAATGTCAGTTCAGTAACGACTGGGCTGCTATTGTCTATTGCTACTGTCTTTGTCTTTTGGCAAGTGTATACACAATGATTGTAATAGTCTTATTAACTTTTGTTTAAATGCATCATAACAAAATAATCCAAATATGAATTCTCTCATTTGAATCCAAATGAGTTCATGTCATAAATGCCCCAGACAAACTGTAGAAACTAGTATTCAGACTACACAGTTGTTGTGCTCTTCCCATCTCCTCAGTTGTCCCATATCCGACCTGTGCGTATATTCCAATACATGAACCTGGGATATTGCAGGTCTTTGAGGCAGTGTTAAGACTTTAATCCCTGAAGAAATGTCCAATATGTGTGGCATGTAGTTTGTGACCAGCACGTAGCATACAGACACCTACATAAAGGACCTGTGACCACAAACTGTTGTGCTGTAAACTGGGCATAGCAGACTCCTGACAGCTGATAAAACTCTCCCCACTGTCAAAGATGATTCCAAATGCACATACCTAAACATGATAGCTAGCTGTCTTCATCTCTGTGTCAGTGCAGGCCTGGACACAAGGAAAGATATTTGTTACATATACAATGATGTTGTTTGATATATCATCTCATTGAATGATTGAGTCTCATTGCAAAAACTGTTGACTATAAAATATATCTCTCATGTGCTCTTGCTCATTCACTCTGTGCTGGTGTCTGCTTGTGTTTCTTCCAACTTTTTGTGTTGTCTCTTGAGTCTGGCTGGTCTCTGCCTCATGCTGGCACAGCACTATAAATAGCCCTCTGAAATCTGTGGCTAGGTTCAGTTGGCTCATCCACTCAGTACAAACAGCTGCTTGGGTAGTGGATGTACAGCTTCACTACCAGGAACTGCCCTTTAGTAGAATACAGTCATAGTGAAAGCGATTTAGAGATTAGTGCAAGTAAACAGGCTGTTTTTGAAATGTAATTTCCCTTTGCTCTGAACACAAGTGAAGCTCTGCTCACACTTGTTGTACTGGGCTAGTGGCAGAAAACTGAGCAGAGGGACAAAGCTGTGTGTGGGGGAAAAATATCTGCCAGATAGTTACTTGGGGCTAGGGTGAAACTACTGTGGGGGGATTTTGGTAAACAATAACATAGTAAACATAGAGAGTTAGTCGATGCCTCCGTCCTTTTTTTTTAATATTATTAGGTTTGGGTTAAGTGACGTTTGAAATTTGTGCCACTAAAGCAGTTTCTTTTCTTTCTCTTTTGTTTGATAAGCTGTGTGTATATTTATGTTCAAGTGAGTCTGCTCTGGTGGCGGTATGTCTGCATATACATGCTGACACATGCAGCCATGGAACATTGCATCAACATGGATTGTACTGAATTGCAATGCTTTTCACTGGCATCATCTAAGGTGTTAATTTTCTGTTTCTCTGCAGTTATAAGTCCTGCATCATGGCGAGAGGGCCAAAAACTGGTAAAGATGTTACTGGGTCCAGTTCCCAATCTGCCCATGGAGGACAGGCCCAAGCTAGCTGATGGACTGAGCAGAACAGGTGGGACCTGGAGCCTTGCTGAATGACTATACATACCATGACACCCCTGCTTTGTTTTACTATGTTAGCCCTTTTCATGATACTGTGATATACCATATAGTATCACTGCATCATGATACATTTTCATGAGCAGCCAACTTAGTTACCAATAACTCTGCATCTCTGCTGTAACCATTTCTCCAATGCTTTTCTTGCACCCCTTCACATACTATCATTAACCAGTGTGTCAGAAGGTAGAAGGACAGAAAATGAGATTTGTAGTCTACTGGACTTCAAAGATCTACTCAAAATGTGCCAGCTTTACCCAAATGTTTTTGCTGCATTATTTACATCCAGTGGAATGTAGGACAAGACTTAATCACCACAGTGTGAATTAGGTCTTACTTTTGACTTTCTACCCACCTTCTGACCCTTCTTTCAGACATCTTGTGTCCTCGTTCTACTTTTATCTGTTTTCTCATGTTGCTATTGAACTTTCACCCATAAAATTAAACACATGTCTTCACTGGCTGTTATTACCTGTGATGTAGTTTATTCATGTAAATGGAAGATGTTATAGATATTTCTGACAGATGTTTTGCCTGTCTGGGACACAGTTACAGACAGCAAGACTGACAACAGAGCCAGCCAAAAATATCAATAAATAAAGGGTCTTTGGCTGCTGCTGCTGCTGCAGCACACACACTGCCATAGACTCTGTCTAACACTCTCTCATACTCATGCACTAACTGCATCTTTGCTGGCTGCATCTGTACTAGCTACCACTGACCGTGAGGAATAGAGATTGACTGGCTGTTCTGGTTGGGTGCACAATTAGACATGGCCTCATTTCCAGAGGTTACCCCCAGTGCATGTACCCTGGAGAATGGCAGAGTGGGGCAGGGAGATGCAGTGAGGCTCATTGTAACCATGCTCTGAGGGAAAAAAAGGAAAAAAAGTCCTGGTCTGGATTAGATACTGACTGTAAAATCTAGATGGGAATTTCCAATTTGGCCTAGATTAGAGTTGCCATGGCAAGCTTGTCCCACATCCTCATTTAGTATGTGTGTTCTGTCTGGTAATTGTGCTTCAGCTTTGGAGTGTTTTTTTTAATCTGGTGCAGTCACTTGCTGGAAAAGCATCCAGTGTTTTTTTGAGCTGTGATAAACCTGTTTATTACAGATATTCATTATAAAATAACAGTTGTTTTTTTTTTTTTTTTTGTTTTTTTTTTAGGACTTTATAGCCTGCCACTAATTAAAAATTGAAAGACTGGTCACAGACTCATACCTCTAATTAAATATGAATTGTGAAAGCAAATTCTAAAAGTTTAATGTTTCATCAATCTAACTTCCACTTAATTAATAAATTGATTACCAGTTGCCAACTGTAACATTTTACCTCTCTTTAAATGTCCACCAGCTTCCCATCACCGCTCCAGTTCAGACCCACGCTCAGAATCAAAACCACGGTCTCGCCCTAACAGCACAGAAAGGCCTCGTAGTGGATTTCGGGGGCAGTCCAAAAGCCACTCCACAACCACATCTACCCCTTCATCTGCAGATCGGGACAAGGTCCCAGTGGGTGTAAGTGCAGACCGGTTGTCAGCAGACATCCAGGGGATACTTGATGACCTTCAGCTCGAGTGCAAAGCAGCTGAGAAAGAGGAGAGGGCCCGTCAAAGGTCCCGGGGTGGAAGCAGTGGTAGGAGGGGGAGAGGGGGATCAGGGTCACGAACAAGGACTCCCGTCTCTGTTTGGGGAACTTCTGTGGCAACAGGTAGCTCTTCAAGAGGCTGTCGCAGCGCCAGCCCTACTACACACCAACCAGAGACTGCCAACACAACTGACACAAGGCACAAAAAGCGACACTATGATGCCGATAGTGTTCGCCAGTACATTTCCAGGCAACAAGAAGAGAGAAAGAGGCGTCAAGCAGAGGAGAAGAGGGCACTGAGGGAGGAGGCAGAGAGGAGAAACCAGAGATTGCAGGAACTCTACAGGAAGCAAAGAGAAGTGGCTAAAACAGTGGCCTTTCCCAGCGAGGCACCTGTGGCCCCTGTACAAAAGAGACTACAAGAGACCTACAGTAAACTTCTGCTTGAGGAGGCCCAGCTGGGCAAGGAGGCCACACAGGCGCAACCTGCTGCTCCTTCAAGTCAAATGGTATTGTCTACATGCCACCTTATTTATATATGAAAGCATTAATGGGTAGAATGAGTAACTAAGTGAAATGAATGAATGAAATTGGCACATATGTAAGAAAGAAATTATGATTTTTTTGATGTATGTCTTCACATGTGTTCTGCCACAGAGACCGATGTACCAGCCCTCAGGGGAGTCGGACAAAGAGAACAAAAGACTAGAGGCACCACAGAGCCCTTCAAGCAGTGATAGGTCTTTGAATGATCAGGCACCTCCTCCATTATCCCGGTACGCACACACTAACTCCCGGAATAACAAAACTACACTCAGGGTTGTTGACCCAGACAAATAACAAACAACTCTCGGTCCAGTACACATAATCTGGTATCTCCTGGAAATAATGTTTGGGCGATGAATTCTTGGGAATCACCTGACTGTTCCAAACAGAGAAACTGTTTGTGCCCACATGGTTGGTTTTCATGAACACGCCTTGCAAGTGCCCCAGAAGCGTTATTGTTGTGCATTTTTGAAGAAGATTAAGTAAAACACTTTTATGGTCACTGATCCTATTTTAGATGCATGAAAGAACATCTCAGATAATTAACTAGAAATAAAGATGCGGATGTATATTGATTTTACTGGTGAAACAGATAATCATAATGATCTTTCTGTTTACTTTGAGTGATTACTTTTATTCTGATTATTATTTTTTTTGTTTTCCATCCAGTTACAGTATATCTCTATCCTGTTCATTGTGTTCATTGTACCAATAACAGTTATGTATCAGGCTGGCAAGTTACAGTTATTGAAAAACTATAGCTTTTTAGAAAACATTCTGCAATACATATAGGTGTTTGTTTTTGCAGCAGACTGTAGACTTAAATGTCAAAGAAATGTTTTTACAGTACTCTGAATACCCAGAATTGTTGTAAATGGCTCATCTGTGGACATTGTGGATACTCACAATGACAGTTCCCTTGTTTTCTTTCTATAGTAGCATGCATTATGAATACACTTATATATGTTTACTTTGATTATTGTTTTAAAGCATGCTCTTCTATTTTTTGTTATTCTCCCTTTTGCAGGAATGATCTGGATGTTGGAGTTACCCCTTTGCTTCCGCCTGACCATCTGAGCCCAGCTGTTCGACCTATGACTGGTCCCAGCAGCAGTGCCCCTTTTGGTGAGCATCTCCTCTCTCAGCTTCTCAGGCTGGAGACTGCAGTGGCAGCTAGTGATGTCCAGCACACCCTGCGGCCAGCCACAGCACCTTCCAACAGATCGCAGTCCAAGATGTCCCGCATTGAGGCCCTCAAGGCCACAGCTGCATCCCTCTCCAACCGCATAGAGAGTGAGGCACGAAAGCTTGCTGGGGAGGGGATCAACTACGGTACAGCAACCTCACTGGATGTGGATACTATTTTGGCTCCTGGTCCCTCTCAAGCTAATCATGATGATGGTTGCTGGGCAGAAATGGCTGCCACAGAAAATAATGATGTGCCGTTGAGGATCCAGAGGATTTTGACTAGCGCAGGTCATAGTTCATACAATGGCACAGCTCTTCCAGGAGCAGGCAATCTACATGCCCTCAGGAGACAGAAAGAAACAAAGGGTACGCACACCAATCCACAAACAACCTCTGCTGATCTAACAGGGCCCATTCTCAACAGTTACACACATGAAAAGAGGAAGCTAGTCAATGGCTTGGAAAAGGTAGAGAGAATAGATAAAGTGGCACAAAGGAGAGGATATGGATTGATAGAGGATAAGAATCGGACAGATCTCCATGACTCAAGTGCTGGTTCCATCAGTGAGGGTCCTCTTCTGAGTGAGGAGAGTTTTTCTGAGGATGAGACCAGCCCTCCTCACCCCTCCAGCAATCATGTGCCAAGACCAGCAGACCGCCTGGAGGCAGTGGACTACTGTGCAGGTCAAAGAAGGGATAACCAACGGTTGTCAGAGTTCCAGAGGGAGGCAGCAAGGTGCTTGGCCCTCAGCTCACCCTTTGCACAGCACGATGGCAGCAAAGCAGCCTGGGAGGAGCTGAACAAAGGAAGCCCTCTAAGCATTATCAACATTTTCACTAAGAACCTTCATGGCCATGTTCGAGGTGAGTTGTGTGGAAAGATGGTGAGAGTGTTGTTGCTACTTACTATCTATGGGTAAATGTCAAATGAAATGCAACATAAGGGCTACACAGAATGCTACCAACGCATAGAATGTGCAGTCAGTCAACAAGCAACATCATAACTATTTCTCCTTTGTGTGTTCTGTCTCCACCTTGGCCTATAGCGAGTGAGAGGAAGTCTCCCTCTGCCCATTCTTTGCACTCTGGAAATGGCCCCATGGACGCAGCAGTGTACGAAGATGACTTTGTGTCATCCCATAGCAGTGGAGCCAGTGGCCAGTTAAAGAGAGGCTCCAATTCACACAGGTAAGAGAAATAAAATGGACAGTAGTTTTTAAAGTGACCACTGGATGGCACCCATGTTACACAAATAGAAAGCTCATGCATCCCTGTCAGACAGCAAACCCTTGCTTTCCTTGAGTTCTCTCAGACAGATTAACCCTGCTGTTATCTGTGTTCAGTAGATGTAATGTTTTCTACTTGTTAATTTTTAGTGTTGTGTCACAGATTCTGAATTTAATTTAAATGGGATTTGATGATGCATCTTTCTCTCTTCTCCTTTAGTGTGAACAGTCATTTTGAGGAGCTGATGAGGAGGTCTCCTTATGAGAAAAGTATCGGAGGCATCAGTTCACACCACTCATCCTTTCACTCATCTGTTCACTCACCACATCGTTCCTCTGGTTCACCATCTGGCTCCTCACCCTTCTCCAAGCACTCTGCAAGAAAAAGAGGTGAGAATTAATACTTTTGCGTAATTTCCTGTTATGACTGCATTTTCAAAATTTTTTTTATTAGAAAGGGAAAGAAGGAAAATGGTCTCTCTATGGTCAGATGCTGTGTTGTTGCAGTTACAAATCCCTTTTTTGCTCAGCATAACTACTCCATTCCTCTGTAGGCACAGCATCAGACCAGAGTGATGGCACTCTGGTGGAAGAGCAGAGGAGCTCCTGCTCACCTCCCTCAGAGGCATTATCCTCTAACTCCAGGAAGAGGGGCTCAGACAAAAGCTCTGCTCACAGCCAGGCCAAGAGTGTCCAGTCTAATGACGCTTTAGGGGAAACTTCTCACCAAAGGTAATGATTTTCAGCAGACTGCATTAAAGGGGGGTTTGTTGCCTATGGTTTAGTCAAGGGTTGCAAAACTTTCCACCTGTAAGGTTCCGCTATGAGTGTTTTTCAGCTAAGAGCATCTCTCAGTTATCAAATTGAAGAGACTGTGCAGTGGTGGATGAAGGATGCATGGTTCCCACAAGTATAAATTACCCATACATTCAGTGGCCTCTGCTTTTCCCTTCCTCTCTGGTTTTAGTAAGCTTCAGTGCAACACTGCTATGTGGGAGTGTGTTGTGCTATTGAATTACACTGATAGTAGGATATGGATGTCTCTTTTAGGGTCACAGCATGATTGAGTTTCTTTATGTCCTGCAGCTTATTTTATTTATAAATTAAATTAAATTGTAAAATTGAAATTGAAAAGCTACACTGTTTCCTTCCCTAAGGATTTCCAAACTAAAGTGGAATTTAACTATCTACATGCACTCAGGAATGAATGGGATCCTTTCAGCACTGGGTCATCTCAGTTGTTACTGTTCCAATCACTCTGAAACCTCTACTTGGTATATACTGTAATTACCCAAAGGTTAATTTATCTGGGCATGACTAATTGCTGAACAATGCTAAGAGAGCCCTAGTTGAGATTGCCAGTCTAAACAGTCTTGTGGCTTCCTGTTCTGTTGAGGGCCTGAGGGTCTAAGCAGCTGTGTAGTGCCCAGCAATAAGAGGAGGCTGCAGTGCGGCCCAAGACAGAACACACTGGTTGTTTTGTTTTGGGGGCCCACAGGGTGGTTGGTTGGGTCAGCCAGCTTCACCACAGCTTGGGCCTACTGCCAAAGGAAAGGAGCGAGTTCTTTTTCTTTTAATCTCAGTGCCCAGTAGTGACATTTGAGCCATCGAATGGTGCTCTCAAGCCCGGTTAGCAGATCCCTGCCACTCCATGAAGACTGTGTGTCTTACACAATGAAAGCAAAACATTCAGACAAGACGGTGTCCTTCCATGTACCATTTACAAGGCATATTACTGGGACAGAAACAGTCTCAAAAATTGTTTTTTCATGGACAGCGTATGTAGATCTCAATGAGTTCTGTAAGCTTTAGCAGACAGCAGTCACATCTGAGTCTGTTTGTGTGACAGCTTGCTGTTTAAGCATGGAGATCATGATAATGCTGTATTATGCCATATTAATTTAGTCTGTCAACCTTGGAGAAAAAAGGTGCCACTGTCTACTATCCTTAATGGGAAAGCAGAGTGTATCCTGCTCTCTTTAGGCATCACCCTTGTAATCGTCTCTGAGCAGTACAATATAGCCATTCATAGTGCTGGCCTCTCACAGCAGGGTTATGCTGCCTCAGTCGGGTCTAGGGTTTGCATTGCGTTCTGGCCACTATGTGGCTGCCAGAGCTGATTGCTGCAATTCTAGACAATGTTTTTGATTCCACCAGAAGTGCCACAGCATGTTTCAGGAGAGTCCCCGAATCAAATTGTGGTGAAGGATGGTATGGTTATTTTAACCATTTTAAAATGAATATACGTAACAATTACAAGACTGTGATAGAAAATTTTGGACACCCCTAATGTGCAGTGTTAAATGTTTTAATGTATGGTTTAAAAATATTTTGAAAAGTGATACCTATGCAGCAAAGGCCATCAACTTCTTTTTCTGCTAAATTCATTTCCAGGTTGGGGCTTGACAGCAAGAAATCTTCTTCAGCTAGGCCCAAACAGGCTTCTCCTTTTGGCTCTCCAGACTCTGGTTCTCCTCCAGGAGTAGATTCTCCCAGTCAGCCTGTGAGAAGTGGTTCTCTGGGGGCAAATAATCCAGATGCAGGAACCACAGCTTGCAGTGGTAGAGCAGAGACCAAGGTCACAGGTAAATAAAACTGGTATTAATATAATAAACAACAGACCTTATGTGAAGCAGAACTCAGAAGAACATTGGATAGCATGTTCAATGATATTTGCTAAACTCCACTAGCATTCCAGTTTATAAATCTCTCTCATCTGCCCTTCCCCTCCCACAGGTGAACTACAGTATTCACCTGCTGTCTTGCAGCAGCGTATGGCAGCAGAGCTTCAGTACCTGGAGTCCATTGAGGAGTCTGTTCGACAGCTGGGAGACATGGAGAGACTGATGGGTGTGTCCATGGCTCAGCAGGAGAGCGCATCATTAGCCCAGATGCTTAAGGTGAAGACAGGGTTTGTTGCTGAAGAGTAAAAAAATGTGTAGATGAAGACTACACATTTGTACATACACATATAAGAAGTTATATTAAACGGTTAAACCATTGAAATTAAATCACACTATTCTTGATTTGACATACCGTATATAGATTGTTTTTACAATTGCATATAGACAGCTCTAAGCTGTGTTTTTATAGATAAATGTGGTATGAGGGACAGCATCTATACTTGACATAATGTACCATGCAAATGTAAATTTTGCGTTGTTGAGTATTTCCCAATAATTGCATTTATCCAGAATTTCAATGAATAATTGATGCTGCATAACATCTACATGATAAATACTTTACGGAGCTTTTTTGGCCTCCATAAATGTCAGTGTCTTACTTCCTCACAAATGTCTGTATTGATACACTGTATTGACCTGTTCTCTGAATTTTGACTCTGCAGGCCAAGCAGCAACGCCATGAGCGTGACCTCTATGAGCTGAAGATCAAGGCTGAAAGGGAAGCCCTGGAGACACAGCTACAGCTGGAGGAAAACAGGCAGAGAATGGCCAGGGTACAACTGTGCACAAACACACACGCACACACACACAGTTCATCATTTTGTTTATTCTCACCAGCAACACATACAGTACGTGCATTTGTAGATGACAGACTTAATGTTTACTTCCTCACTTTTTGAATTCTAAGGTATGAGTACTTTTATCTTTCTGTGTGTGTGATGTCCATGCTTGATTTTGTCCAGGCTCATATAGAACTGCAGGAAAGCTTGGCAGGAACTCAAAAAGAGACTTTGGAGGGTCTCCAGGAGGCAACTATGAAGATGATGAGTCAACAGGCTGAGGCAGCACGGTACACAGCTGACACTGCCCGACACATCAAGGAGGTTAGTAATCACTGCCTTCCTATGCCTGGAAAGCAGCCCGCTTCTTTTTGTAACAAAAGCTGATTGATTGTTGAATTTCAGTAAAAACATAACAGCACAGAGGAGGACAGCATAATAAAAATCAACTATTTGAACTGTATGGTGTATCCTTGTCTGTCAGATGACAGAACTGGCGCGGTTGCAGGTAGCGGGAGCTTTGGTTGTCCCTGCTGTTGCTACTGATTCCTCCATGTTGAATGAGCGAGAAGAACAGCAGAGCTCCTCCTCAAAGCAGCGACAGGACAAAATTGATTCTGACAGGTAAACTTCAAACATCTGCATACTGTAATGTATTGTGAGTAGATTTTAACATCTCTAAACCACACTTGTGTAATGAGTTAAGTTCCTGACTTTGCCCGATGACAGAGGGCCTCTTTGTTGGTGACAGTATATGAGGAGTTACCTATTTTGTGTTTAAATCTCTTCTGCACAGCTTCCAGAGTGAGGTGTCAAGCAGAAGGATCAGGTCAGAAGAACCCCTGTCTTCACTGAACAGCCTTAGTCACTCTGACTCTCTATCCTTCAGAAGACCCAACCTCAGGTACCAATCAGGCCTCTCATGTATCACTAGTGTCACCGTTTTCTGTTCGATTTGATGAAGAGAAATCGAAAGAGACACTGTATCTGTCCTTTGCCTTTTTCCTCAGTGGAGCAGACTCCAGCAGCCACCATAGCCCCTCGCATGTCTCCTCAGACCACAGAGATCAGATGGAAAAAGATGCAGTAGAGGGGAAATGGAGGAAGGCAGGAGTTGAAGAGAAGACAGAGAAAGAAGCAGGCAGCAGCTCCATAGAGGAGGAAGTCTTTACAGCAGCAAATGACTCCCTCCACAGTGACAGCATCCCCTCTATAGTGGAAGAGAAAGGTATTGGATGGCAATCACGGCTCTTAGTTAAAAAGTCAACATTATAGCACAACTTTTTACATATTCACACTCCAGTACTCACTGGTGTACTACTGTTAGAGAAAATGTGAAAACTTTTCTGCCTTTTTTGCTCAAACAGGGACGTAAAAATTACAATTGAAAAGCTATAGTGTACACTGAGCTTGTCTTATTTTCCACCCTCCAGGAGACAGTACATCAGTGGCAACTGAGTACTCTCTCAAGTTTGATGAGTCCATGACTGAGGATGAAATAGAAGAGCGCTCCTTTCGCTCTCTGCTGCCGTCTGAGGCGCACCGCCGTGGAACTAAGGAGAAGAAGTCTCGCCACCAGGAGGAATCAGAGGATGATGGAGCCAGTCGCAACACGACATTGGTTTCAGGGGCACACAATATCTTAAAGGTGACTTTGGAATATGAGTTTAACTACTTCCAGTACAATTTGTCCCCAGAAAAGTGTGACTGTTTAATTGAGCATGTGGTTTGTGCCCCCCATTTGTCCTCTCATGCATAATTACTTCTCATAACCTCAACCCTGTCAACCCAGTCTAACCTCAGTCTTTTTACCTTTGCTCGCCTGCAGTCTCAGGATGCAAACATGGCCTTTTCTGGTGGACAAGACAGCTTTTCCCAGTTCACCATGGACATGGTGCGTCAGTACATGAAGGACGAGGAGGTAAGACTGCAGCACCAGAGCTCTCTGCTTCGACTTCGCCAGAAAGCCCTCAAAGAGAAGACCAGAACTGAGCTGGCTTGGCTAGAGCACCAGAAAAAGAGGCTGAGGGACAAGGGAGAGGATGATAAAATGCCACCCATCAGGAAGAAACAGAGGGGACTTCTGATGAAACTACAGCAGGAGCAGGTACGTGGAAACATAATGGCATTAAGTGACAGTTGAGCTTTGGGATGTACTGTGATCTTAACCATTATTGACTAACCATCTTTTTCTCCCACTATACTCCCAGGCTGAGATCAAGCGACTTCAAGAGGCCAACAAAGCAGCCAGGAAGGAAAGGCAGCTGTTGATGAAGCAACAGGAGGAGATTGAGCGGATGAGAAACTCTACACTCAGGCTGAAGGAGCGTCTCAAGTGTGCTGGGGGTGAAGCACCACCTGTAAGTAGTATAACAGCCTCTAATCACCTTCACAGCGTGTACGGAGGGCCAGATAGATTTAAGGGGGTTCAATTCCGTATTTTTTGTCCCTCAGAAGTATTACGTTACTGGAATCAAGAAAGAAAACATACATTCAACGATAGAACATGGTACCATGTTCATCATAAGCTTTTTTTTAATGGCTTGCCTAATATGTGACCTGTCTGCATGTCCATCCATCCATCCTCCAGGAGACTCCCGTGTCAGAAACCCCTGTGTCTGAGGCAGCCTTCCCCAACATGAGACATGGTGATGATGTCCGCAGTCCTTCTCCCCCGCTCTCCATCTCTGGAAGTGAGACCAGTAGCATCATGCAGAAGCTCAAGAAGATGCGTTCTCACATGGATGAGAAGTAAAGACTTTAATTTCATTTTTCATATTTTAACTGGATTCTCTCTGCTTACTGACAATTTGAAGTCCTGCTGTCTTATCAGTTTTTAACAGTGCTTACTGTAGGTATGTCCTGCTGCCTTTTCCTTTGAGGTTTGCTTCTTTTGCGTCCTTTAACTCTCAATATGTGTTGATACAGACTCCAGTCGGTTATTACTATTTTCTTGCATCACATCTGCACAGTTTATACTATAGTAGAGAAATTGGTAAAGAAGTTAAATATGTTTTACAGCTGAGTGGTAGTAAACTGTGCTATTTGTGAGATTTTTTTGGGTCATTCTACCATGACAAGAAATAAGAATCAAGTTCTAATTCTCTGCATAGGGTCTTTACTTTAACTAGCAGCGAACCTAATTAAAACTAAGCAGTACTTGCCAGCTTTCGTTTGCTGTGGATATGTGAATGTGTGGATGTGAAGATAAGCATGCTCCATGTTCTCCCTCTTAACTAGACAACAATCCACATTCTCTGTTGCAGTATCCCCTTAACTTCAGATTGAACAACGTATAACAGTACGTCAAGAAAGCATCAGACAATATACATCAGTCTTAAATCATCGTAAGGACATATAATGGTAATACTGTGACTTTCAGTTACAGAGGCATAATTATTTTCCAGTGAAGACGAACATAGGTTGTGCATTGCATCATTTTTATTACACCCACTTTGCCCACTTGTGTTGACAAGTAACTGCATGTGCTTGGAGGTCCTGTTGGTCCTCCAAGGTTTTAGACTTGGCTTCTAGCTTTGGTCAGGTGATTGGAGAGCCTCTCATGACCGGGTAGCTCCAATAAGTGGCTGAATTGTTCTGGGGTTTAGGATTTATAACTTGGCTATAAATCACAGGCCAATCTTCCATGATAACACTTCAACAAGTTTTAGGTCTATATTTGTTTCAGTTTATACTAATATTTTAACACATTCTGGTCTTCAAAATCTCCATAAAATAAGGCTAGATCACTGCAAAATAAAACAATTAAGAGGATCTAACAAAGGCATAAAATTGTTTAGATACCCCCTCCCCCACACACACATATGGTAATGTTCTTATTCTCCCAAAACTATATATCTTTTTTTTTTTTTTTTTAATTAACCATTTTTTAACATAAATCTGACAGACTGACTGACACCTTGGTTCCAATAAAACCACATTTGCTCATATCGCTCTTCTCTCTCCCTTTCTCTCTACTTGTTGTTCCCTCTGTGTTTTAATGTGTTCTCCCTCTTACATTTTGCGTGCATGTGGAAATGTGTGTGCGTGTTTGTTTGTTTCCATACCCATGTTTGTGTGACTCTTTTGACTTTGTCTGTTGCGTGCTTGTGTGTTGTAGACACTGTTCTCCTGTCCACTACTTCTTCTCTGTGTTCACGGCCCACCACTGGGCCTCCCTCAGTGTCTGTCTTCCCAACCTTCACCCTAAATTCCAGCTCTTTATCTACAACCAGTTGGTCAGGTACTGTACAGTGCTCCATACCTCTTCCCCAGCACCTCCACCTAGCCCTGCCCTGCCTTACCCCACCTCATGGAACATGCTTGTGTTCATCCACTGGCACTGGGACCTTGTAGGGGCGGGACAGTGAATGATGACTGATGTGTTGGGTTTTTTGTGGGGTTCTGTTTTGTTGTAATTTCCAGGATGGAATTTGTGCAGGAGACATTTGAGTGAAAGCTTGAAGAGTGGCCAAGGAAAGTTGCCTTGCTGAAATGAGCTAACCTTTTGACAAATTCACTTTGAACTTATGTTAGTTTTTATACCAGTTTTCAGTATTTGTGTCGTCAGTCAGATGCTGAAGTTATTGGTATTCGTGTGTGTGTTAAAGTCCAGATGAAACAGCATTGCGAGAGTATCTAGCTTCCAAATTGTGAGGTATTTCTGAGCGAAATAGGATCGGCAGGTGTTACATATCATTGGTAGAAATTTGATTTGAATGTTGAAAAGTGCACATGTCATAACAAACATGTATAGCAGCGCCTGTCAGGGAGAGAGAGAGAGAGAGAGACAAATCCCACTCTGTAAGATCCATGTAGTTGCTGAAGCAGTCCACTGTAAAATGCCCTGCACATAATATGGAGCTGTCCCAGATACCACTTTCCTTGAAGAGAATAAATAATATATGATTTATTGTTTAATAGGTACGCAATATGACCCGGGATTTGATCTAAAGGGTGAAAGGGGTTTCTGGCTTCATCTCGACTTTGAAGAACACTGATTGCAGAGTAATTTTAAACAAAAAAAAATAGGATAAATTCAACTTTGTGAAGGTCAAAGGTTATGTTTATTTTAATAGGAGCTTTCCTTGAATGGGAATCTCATACTCAATGCTGGGATTTCTGTGGTATTGAATGTGGGAGTCTTCCCCTCTTTCTTTCTTGAACACAGTTCTCTTCAGTATTGTGGCTCCAGCCCAGTCATTGATACAGAATGTTTGAGATTAAACCACACTATGACATGGAGGTAGAGGACTTTTGCAGAGAACAGACCAGAGACAGAGTGGTCTTTCTCTTTAATGAGCTCAGTAAATCTTAACTAGCTCTCTTCATTAGGTAACTGTTGCATTGGATGGGCTAATAAGTACAGATGGCCATTTGCTATAATAGATTTTGGGGGGGACTAAAAGAACCCCCCAGTCTGGTTTCTCACTATCTGGCTTACCATCAGTATACATTAGGTCAAGAGAAAGGCCTCTAAATTAGATCAAAGCTAAATAATACCACACTGTAATGGCACCCATAGCTGTGGGAGACCACATTACACAACAGCTATACCTGATATCGGCATCTGCAGATGTATGTTTTAGAGAAATTGGATTTTAGAATTACAAATTCTGCTGGTTTTGCAAGGCAACGGAACCCTTGTGTTTAAGTCTTGTTATCCTCATTGGTCAGGAGAGTACAGGTGTTTGAGTTCTGTGTGACTGTACCCAAACAGCGTTGAACCCCTGGGTTTCAGTCTGATGCATGAATTTGACATCCTCACTGTTATTTTCCTACTCCTGTCTTCTCCTGACTGACATTTCATCACTTAATGCTTGCTTATGTGATGGGTGCTAGTACACTTCTTTATTTGAATGATTATTTCAGGGAAAGAAATAAGTAAAGCATGTATTGGGTGTGTGTGTGTGTGTGTGTGTGTGTGTGTGTGTGTGTGTGTGTGTGTGTGTGTGTGTGTGTTGGCTTCTGAGTGTTGGACAGAGGTTTGAGGTGAGTTTGCAGTGATAACTGGATATCCTGGTGATTTGGGTCTGCTTGCTTCTGCGATGTCATTTTTAACATTCCTGATGGTAAATGTCTTTGTCCTACTTCTCTTCCCTCCCTCATACTTTACCGTATTCCTGTCTCTTGCCTCATTTTCCCATTTCTTCACCTTTCTTCTCACTATCATCTACAATCTCCAATTTCTGTCTCTTCCTCCACTCCTTCCTCATCTCTCCATTCCCCTTTCCCTTCATTCGTACCACCTGCTTCTCCAGGTTCCTGACAAAGCGGGAGCAGCAGCTGATGCAGAGGCGTCATCATGCTGAGGAGCTGCTACAATGGAAACAGCGGCTGGACCAGGAGGAGGCAGAGGTCCGTAGGATGGAAAAGGAGGCCCTGGCTGTATGGGACAGACAAACACCTCGGGACAAGGACATGGCAGAGAGTCAGAAAAAAGAGCTCTCCGACATCAGCTCTAGTCACCATCGAAGCTCAGAGCCCAGAACTGACAGTGAAAAAGGTAAACCAACCGCATCCTACCTGGTTTTTGTCAAGGTTAGAGTCAAAGTATGTTATGGTTTGGGAGTGAGGTCAAAATCAATCTGGACAAATAAAGATGACCTCATGGTTATCTGTTCTACATGTTTTCAGAGTATGTGAGTGAAGCTGACTCTTCCTCTGCGACACATGAGTCCAGTATACACACAGAGGGACTGGGGTCCCAGCAACCAGGAAGCCCATCTACAGTACAACCTGCATCGATTCCTGAAACACCTTTGCTGTCCATCCAGAGCAACCCTGCGAATTACACCCAAGACTTTACTTCTGCTTCCCAGTCACCTAGCAGACAGGTGTGCCTAAATGTGGTTGTCTTTACTTGTTGTAATTCAGGGTTTCATCCCATCTCTTTGATGGTAGCTGAATTCATTTTGAGTCTAAATAATAGCTACTCCAAAACCGACCCCACATGTGTGAGAGAGTGAAATTTTCTATCATGAGTAAGTTTGGATGTCCAAAAGAATTCTGTTTAGAGTAAAGAGTTATTTTTCTTATTGTGTGAGGAACATGCAAGAGGGTAACTACGCGTTTGTTAGAGTAGTGTACATGTCCAGTATGAGTCCATGCATACCTCTCTTAGTCCATCTGAGGGCGTTGGTATATCCTGAAGTAATATTCCTTTTTCTTCCCCTCCTCCTCCTCCTCATCCTGATTAGTCTCTCCAGTCTCCATTCAAAGGCAGCCACAGCCCTGCTGCCTCTCCTTCAGATGGTAGCAGCAAAACCAAGATGCAGCTTCGCTCCTCCTCCTGGACCGCCAACCAGGCCTGCACTCAGCCTCCTGATTCCCCCATGGCTACGCAGACTGGTGAGTTAGCCAATGACTCAATACACATACACTGAATATTTGACATTTTTGGAGCATATAATCGTTCTTGATAGTTCTCAGATAAGATAGGAGGGGAGAAACAGAGAGTGGACATAATGCAGCTATATTACTGGCACTGTGTAGTCAGGCATAATGTAATGCTGCCAGGAAAACATTATGCAAGCACTTCCCTGATACCTAACCTGCTTAGCTGTGTGATAGAGGGAGAGAACAGTTTGCATTGCGCTTAGTTATCACACAAGCAAAAACAGGTTTGCTGGCCTAGTATTGTAGCTGAATGTGTTTTATTCATATTCAGGCCACAGTTTAGACCCTTAATCTTCGTAATACTGTTTGTTCATTAAGTTCCAATCCGAAGCAACATGCACAAAAATGAACTAGATGCATTCTTGGTAAAGAAAATGTACACTAATCTCCAAAGAATTGGGTTTGAGTTTGAGTGGGCACAAAGTTGGATTACTCCTTGCTAATCAGAGGTCTGGCACTGGTTTCACATTCTAACTCTAAATTTTCTTTCAGAACCCATGTCAGACCAGAGTGATATAGAGAGCCGTATCAAGGCCCTGAAGGAAGAACTCAGAAAACGAAAGTTTATGGCCTACCAGCTGAAGAAAGAGCAGAAGAAGAGGCACAAAGAGCGTCTGAAGGCACAGGAGGCTAGCCTGCTGAAGCAGCTGGAGGTAAATGTGTGACTTTGTGTATTGGTCCATGTACTATATATGCAGATTTCTTCATATCTTAACTGTTATTCTCCCATTTACTTTCAGAGCTATGACAACTTCATCAAGAAAACTAAGGCAGAATTGAACAAGGAGCCGGAGTCAACAACTGATGCAAAGTCCCAGGTCAACAATTCCACCTCAGTCGCAAAGCAGTCCACTGTTCAACCACCTGGTCACAGGTACCAAAGATAGCTGTAAACATGACACTCTGATGCAAGGATAAAGTATCTTATACTGTAATAAGAGGTAGAAAAGATTGCTGTTTAATTTAAAGCAAATCCCTCTTTCTCAGGTCTGAATCCAGAAAAATCTCTGACTGCGAAAGGATGCAAACTGATGCTTCTTTAGATCACAGTGAGTGATGTACTCATCATAACAAATATATACACAAGGTACAGTATTTAGTTTTGATACAGAAGTTTCAATAATAATGTGAACTCTGCTATTATGACAGGTGTCCTTCCTCAGCCTGATCATAGTAGATCCACCTCAGTAACCGAAGAACTGTCTGATGAAGACCCACCAACAGTCACTCCAACCCCAGTGTATGGCAGCCCAGTGTGTCCGACCTCAGGACCAAGGAGCCTGAACCAAGGAACCCTGTCCACAGATGGTCTTTTACGACCTTCCTCTAAGGAAGCCCAGGCACAGATGATTGAGTCTGGGGATGAGAACGTTGAGTCTTATCAAAGATCTGACATTCAGGAAGAACTGGAGGTGGAAGCAAGCTTCAAATCTGAGTATCAACAATCTGAATTTCTTCTCAAACTAGAAAAGGGAGACAGACTGGACTCCCAGGAAAAGCTGTCGACATCTAAAAACATTTCCTCTTCCATGAATGAAGACCATCAATATTCTCCATCTGTTAGTCCAGAACCAGATAAACAAATAAAGACAAGGGAAACCTCCGGAGCTGAGGAAGCTGTAAAATCTAATATTATCGACTCGACTAAGTCACATTCAGCTGTAACTAACCTTAAAACCTCACCACATCCAAGTTACAGCTCCTCATCCAGTGACCATTCTTTCTCCCCTGACTCGGTTGCATTCTCTTCAAAGAAGGAGGCACCCATAGAGGATGTTGAGGCGTCTTCTCCCACAGCAGATGGCTATCATGATGACTTTGATTCATCAGTGTATTCTTCACCCAGGGAGGAACATCATAGTTCCAAGGCTGCCTCTCACATCTCGGTTTCCCCTACAGAGATCAAGGACCCAAGAAAGGACTCCCCTAGCAGAGCCACACTGTATGACAAGGAGGAGATAGAGGAGGAAATAGCTGAAGAACTGAGTCCCCATTCAGGGATGAGTGGAGCAAGCCACAAGTCTGGACAACTGCTAGATCTTCATGACAAAACCGAAGACTCCAAACATGACAGCAAGGACATTGCTAATTCCAGTCACTCACCACCCATCTCTCCTTTGCAGACCCCTCTCTCTCCTGTCAGAGATGAAATGTCAAGTTTTAACATTGGAGATCGGGTTCTTGTCGGTGGTGTTCAGCCCGGAACGCTGAGATTCAAAGGTCCAACCAGCTTTGCTAATGGCTTCTGGGCTGGTGTGGAGTTAGATAAGTCTGAGGGAAGTAACAATGGCACTTATGATGGGGTGGTATACTTTGAGTGTGAAGAGAGCCACGGTATCTTCGCTCCTCCAGACAAGATCACACACCTGCCAGACAAGTTTGAGATCGACGCAGACACCACAGAGGATGAGGACTCCTTCTTTGATGATCTGTCAGATAAAGGTGGGGATAAGCGTAAAACAGTTGAGGATAAATCCAAAAAAGAAGGAAATCTGAAGAATAAAAATGAACAAACATCTCATAAAGTCTATGGGTCCAGAGATAAAAAGACTACAGATGAGTCTGAACACAAGGACGGATCCCACCTCAACTCACAGCACTACAATGAATCCAAGCATCCCATCTCTAATGGCAACAATAGGGACATAACTTTGGAATTTGAAGATGCACCAACCACTCTACTCATCTCTGACTTGGACAAGATTGGCCTGGGGAAGCAGAGTCCAAAGGAGATCACTACCCTTGATGAGAAAGAAGACGTAGACTCACAGCACAAGTTGACTCCTGAGGGTCTTTCCACAGATATCAGGGGTGATAGAGGAGAACAGAGGGACTTAATGGACACATTTGCAGACAAGCTCCTCAACAACTTTGTAAAAGACACTGTGAAGCAGTTAGCTGATATTAAAAAAGCTAAAGAGAAGAAGATAGAAGCTGCTAACCAAATGAACGGACACCTGTTTGGTGAAAATGTTGAAGAAGGAGAAGAGTGGTTCTCTTCAGTGGAACAAAAAGATGGTCTACCCTTCTTCCTACCTGCAGAAAAAGAGGAGCTGTCATCACCAGAGCTGTGTAACCGACCGGTGAGTGCATATTTCTAATTCTTGATAAAATTTCAAGATAGAAAATTTTGTCTCCATGTTTTTTGCAATATCAAAGATGTGAATCAAAATGAAAAACAGAAAGTATTTAAAATGTGATAGTGCTGTATATGATTGAACTGTGGAATATTCATTGTGGGGAAACACCAGTAATCCCATTATGAAGTCACTGACAAACAGTGCCTGTTGATTTGACCTGAGTAACCCTTGTTTTTGCTGTGTGTTCAGCCAAAGTCCAACTTTATGTTGACAGACTTTGTTGAATTTGGTGCTCTTTGCTGAAAACTTGTCTGAAACACTAGAAAGAAAAGGTACTCTTTTAAGATTAGATCAAAAGTGTAAACCCATGATTTATAATGGTACTTGTTCTCTCATGGTGCAGTGAGATATTCATACATCTGGAAGATTCTAATCCAAAACTGGAAGTAAATTCGCTTTTTCTTGTTTTTCTGTCACAACAGGAGAGTCCAGTGTTGGGGGCCAGTGGTCAAGAGGAGCTCGCCAAGCGACTAGCAGAGCTGGAACTGAGCCGTGAACTGCTAGATGAGCTAGGTGATGATCAGGACTGGTTTGATGAGGACTTTGGCCTCAGCTCCCGCAGAGAACAGCAGAGACTCAAACAGAAACAGAGAGAGGAGGAGGAAGAGGCAAGGCTGGGAGGAGGAGGAGGACTGGCGAGGTCTGGCTCATCAGCTGGAGCAGCCCTGGGGGGGTCGGTCTCATCACCTGGTGGGGAACAGCAGGTGAAGACTCCACCTAGACCTGAACTACCACTACCACTGCCCCCCAAACTCCCTGAGCAGCCTGCTATGGTGGTGCCCCACTCAGCCACAGAGGTGGAGAAGATGGTCCACGCTGCCACTCAGGAGATCTGGGACAGCTGTGGTCTGGGGAAAGAGGGAACACTGACCCTTGCACAATTGCCAAACCCCAAACCTTCACAAGAATATCTGGGTAAAGAGGCCAGCAGCGAGGACCCAGAGGCCATCAGCATCCGCAGCTACAGAAAGGTGAAAAGGACAGTTTTGAAAACATCCAAAAAGAAGTCTATATAACAAAGACAAACATACAGATTACTCAGTGAAAAATGTGAAAACCACAATCTGTTAAATTGAAGAGAAGGAAGACAAGCATCCTTTACTTCCTTTTCATCCACCCAACCAGTCATGCTGGTGATAATAAGCTCAAAACCGTCCTACTTCAGTAGTACTAAGCCAACAACAGCTGGACATGCAGTGTAGCCTTGAAGATAGCACTTACTCTGAGTGACTTCACTGAGGTTAAATGCCAGGCAACTTCCCATTATCACCATTAGCAACTTAACATTTCCAGACTACACAGTTATTTCAGTTGCCTTTGACGTCAGGCTCTTGCTCCAGATATTGCCTCAGTTGCTCAGATACACTGCTTTGAATGCAAACACTTGAGTTTTTCAGCTGTAAATATATTTTGACATGCTATTCCACTCATTTATGTTCATCTAACATATGGTTAAGATCAGTTGTATTTAATAATACATATTTAAGTGTTTCATTACCTTCCCCATCCTCTAGGCTGTGTATGACCTGACATGGGAGATACTTCAGGAGATCTATGCTGAGGAGCCCGACGCTGATCAGCCTCAGTGGGTCAAACCACGTCGAGTCAAGTCCTCCTTCTTCCATAAAGTAAAGACAGCAGGAGACATTACCAAAATCCAGGTACAGTGCTGCAGGACAACCACCACACCAACAAAAAGGGACGCTACATTTATGTCTGAAAAGTACCAACTTAAGCCAAACAGCCTCACTGTTTATTTCTTCCTGCTATATTTTACAATTCTAGACTCTTGACTTCAAAGACAACAAGGTTTTTAAAATATAGTTGGACCTTCAGTCCTCCTCCAAAGTGAGTGGAAGTATTAACAAATGTCACCATGTAGCTTCAGTTCACCTTGGTTATCAGCACATTTGATATAGTGCAGTTATAAACTTCCTAACATTTACATACAGATGCACAAATTCAAATGCAGTGTCATGTCTTTTTCACCTGTGCTGACATGGTGTGTGTGTGTGTTTTCTTGTACGTTGTGTACCAGGAATTCATCACATCAGAAGTACTGAAACTGTACGGCCTGACAAAAGATCAGAGCCAGAAGACCGACTGGCAGAAAATGCTCAAATTCGGCAGAAAGAAGCGGGACAGAGTCGATCACATACTGGTAGGTCCCAAAATGAAATGTTTGGGGGGTTTTATACATGATTTTAAAAGACAGCAGTTTTATGTCAGGGATTACATTTTTTTGTCACCAGGACAGAACACCTGATATACAGTAGGTCTTTCCAACCCACATGTTCAAGATCACTGACACTGCTTGTATAATATTTGCATAAATGCAAGCAAATTACATTTGTATTAAATTTCAAAGTCATGTGTGACTGGATAGTATCAGAACCAGTTTGTTTATTTTCTCTGGATGGCAACAGCAGATTTATAAAATGTTCATATTTTGACTCACTTAGGGTTACAGCATTTAAATTGAGGGTTACAGCAGGTTATATGAATTAGAACTATATAAATTAGAGCTTAATCTGACTAAACTGACTCTTTGATATTTTACCTACAGCCAGTAGCCAGACAGTAGTTGAGCCTGTTTGTCTTTCAGGTTCAGGAACTCCATGAGGAGGAGGCCCAGTGGGTCAACTATGACGAGGACGAGCTGCTCGTCAAGATGCAGCTGGCAGACAGCATTTTTGAGGCTCTGCTGAAGGACACTGCAAACGTGCTGACCCTAGTCTATGAGAAGAGGGCCAAAAGAGACACGCTCTCCTGACAGATTTCCTGTTTAGGTTTTAAACTACAACCTCTAGCTCAACCCCAGTCTCTCCTCACCCCAGCGAGCTCCAGCCAACCTCCCGCTGCTCGGTCTTCCACCAGCTGATGTGCCAACAGCAGCCCTCAAATGCCTTCAGTCCCAGCATTACCTCTCAACTAAACAACTCCTACTTATTTCTGTGACATTAATTTGCTGATTTTACGTCAGCTATTTATAGTGGTTCTGTAATTTGTTCTACACACAAAACGCCTCTTGAGCAATCCAGCCTTCGTAAACCTGAACACCATCTAGTCTCAGTTCTCACCTCCTGGACTGGCCCTTTTTTGTAAATGCCAGTTGGAGAATGAGTAGATGTTTTGAGGATGGACTGTGCCATTTGTTAGCATTTAAAGTCCATTGATGCTGCTAAGTTGATTGTTCCACACGGGACTATAATATAAGATCCACCTGGAACAAAAGTAGGTTGTTATATTTTATACTGAATCTTTTATATATATATATATATATATATATAT
>JBBMOE010000022.1:4958766-4988766 GCA_037975065.1 Chaetodon trifasciatus
TGATTTGACAGTGACATGCTACTGTGTTGGCTTTGTAATCTAGCACATTGAAATTAAGCAATGACGATGGGTGTTTGAGGGTGATCAGTGATCAGCCTCTGTGCGTGATTAACAGACAGTGGCAAACATCACAGCCATCTACAGTTCTTGCTTGTTTCTGGGACTTTTTGCTCAGTTTAACTGAGGTCAGAGGACTCAATCAGTCACTGTTCAGTCCTAAAAACTCTGTGTTTGCTTAGGCTGTATGTTTAGCATCTTTGCCCTGCTGCATTGTCTTAAAATTGGGAGACTGCTTTGAGAAAAAAAAAAATCCATTACTGTCATCCAGTTTGGATGTGAACACCCTGAAACAACCTTAAAGCTGGGAATCAGCACTTTAACTTTACAATCATTGTTCAATTTCAAATCCAGCGTGCTGGAGGAGAGCTGCAACACGCAAGAAACATGTCACCAATCAAATACCGTCAGACTGCACCGTATGGGAACGTCACTGATATCAGATATTGTATGAAACGTTTTGCCTCCATAATTATATTATTTATTGTGTGAAAATGTTTGATTAGAGGAGTAAGGAACATCTTGAAGTGCAAACGATCTTGTAAACATATAGAGAGCAGATTGTAACATCTAATGAAATTGTAAAAAAGCACAAACAGAAATGTGAATGTGAACATTGCAATATATTATGTAGGAGGTTTAAAGAATGCTATCGAAACAAACAAAACGTGGGAGGGGAGGGGGTTTAATATTTAATAGTAGTGTTAATAATTAATTGAAAATGTTCTGAATGAGTTTTACTGTGGCCACAACTGTCCAGTTGGTCAACACAATCGCTGTGTCCCACTTTTGTACGATGCGTTAATATTTTGAAGCAAACTGTGTACTAGTGTTAACACTTCTTTCCTCTGCTGGAGCTGAAGCTTTTGCACCCCATTCAACATTGTTTTGTTTTTTATATGTTGACGTCCATCAACGCTATGTTCAGAAATCAAGTAATTTTAGTATCTGTGCTGGCATTTTTTAAAAAGTCAGTTCATTTTTTTTTCTTTTTTAGCGTAAACACTCTACATACTCGGACATACACCGACTGAGTATATCATATGTAAGTGGGACACAACAGACAGGCCGTTGTGACTTGATATTTTTGGAACTGCATCATAGGACAGTACTGAAATGCTGGATTTGAGCCTTACTTACCCTACAGTGTGTTTACTTTACATGACCCAAGAGCCCCTGTGGTTGTCTTGTCTCTTTATCAGTCACCCTGGTAAAGCTTGCTAGCTGAACCTTTGCCCATTAAAAAAAAAAAAAAACATCTAGTCATGTAGCAGCATGGTTATACTGTATGCTCCACTTGCTGCTGTAAGACATTTTGTTTGACAGCAGTCAGCAAGTTGAAACCAGCCATCAGAATGTAGCTTGGCGATGTAGTTAGACAACAGAGGTCTTCCTCAACATTCAGGTTAAGTGCCTCTTTAACGTTGAGTTGTAGATTTATAACAAATTTTGTTGATGTCTCAACATCCTCTGGACCTATTTTCTTTGAATGTCTCGTTCAACTGCTGTATTCTACCATTTTGTAAATGATCCTTAAATGACTGCTCTTTCCTCTTACCAGTTTGCCAATACTTCAGTTTCTGCCTTAACAATCTTTCTGTATCGAAGCGTAGCTGAGGACGTTTTTTAATCTGTCTGATTTTCCGGTGCCTCGGCCAGAGGAAATGTTTGTAATGCTAACAGAATCAATGAGTCACTCTAAAATGTCACCTGCTTCTTGTCCATGCCACCCCGGCATCTGTGCATATTGACACAGTTGAGTCATTTTATTGATAAACTGTTTTAGGAACTAGTTTGTGGACACTCCACACACAAACACACAGTGGCTCCAGCTCAATGGCTGCACTGTGTGAGGCAGAGAGCTGACGAGGCTGAGCATGTACTGTAGGACTATATCTAAGGGCTTACTTTGGTCCTCTCTGTCGGCGCTGCTTTGATCCAACAGACTGTGCACAAACTCATTGTGGCATGTGTGACAGAGCTCGTTAACCTTCACTGACTGTTGGGAGCTAAAGTGACCTTAAACTGAGTACTTAGTCTTTTTTTCTACCGTCAATGTTTTAAAAAGTTGCTATGGTGTATGTTGAAACTGTAAATTAAATAATGCAGGAAAAGACCAAAAACATTTGACACCAACCTCTCCCTGCTGTATGACTTGTATGTTTGGTCTGTAGGCATATGTAACTGTAACGGTGACATGATTAGTAACCATAGAAACACTTTCTGTAAGGCTTTATTGCAAACCCACTAGGATTGTCCTCTTGAATTGATTGTACGTGAGAGGAAGTTAGGTTCCCCTCTGTAACTATGCAGTACTTGGTCTTATGCATTGCTTTATATGTATAAACCAAACAGCGAAGACTTCTGCTGTAGATTAATATAAACCTTCAAGAAGCTTGAAGCTGTTTGGTATATTGTAAAGTTGATCTGAATGACAGAATTGGCACAAAAGATTTGATTATTAAATTAACCCAGTCGGATGAGATTTCCCTGTTCATCTTTTGAAATGTTAATGAGTATTTATAATAATGTGCTGTGAGTGCACGTCAAGTGCACTTGAAGACTTGTACAATTCTTTTATGGGTGTAAATATACTGTATATCCAATCTGACCCACTGTAACTGTAACCTGATTGTTGTAAAATAAACACTGTTTGCAAATATGTGCATAGTATATATTTGTTAGCTAAGTGAACTTTGAAATTGTAAATAAAGCTTTCATTGTTTCTAAAGTAACGCTGACTTGACATGTGTTTAGAATATGCAGTGGCTACCTCACAGTGTTGATGTAGCACTGACAGCAGGCAGAAGGACTCTCTTTGTTCAGGTGTGACCAAAGGCAGATGTTAAGATTTGTCTGCAAATTTAGGATTTATGTGTTTGTGAGAGGCTGAACTAGTAGAACATAATGTGTGGAGATTAATTTGACAGATTTCTTTAAAAGGCTAATTACATTTTTTAGAATTTTGTGGGGATTTTTTTAATACACTGAAATTTTTACCTTTTTTCTAGTGTCTAGGCAAAAATGTCTGGTGGAAGGGGTTGTAGGGGGGAATTTGGACTTTTCACCTCTTTTAATACAAAGGTAGGGGCTAATATTAACTATGACTAACAGAACTGTTTACATAAAATATATATATATATAAGACAAAATACCTTGCCAGAAAAATCAGTGAGGAAACTTAATGGCTTCTTTTTTATCGAGTCACAATCTTAAATTCTAAGCTTTTTGTAGTAAATGCATACACACATGTAGTGTATGGCCAAAAAATAGTGATTTCTTGATAAAGATGAAACTAAAGGCTTTTATTCTGACACACACACATACCAAAGAAAAAAAAACTTAAAAAAAAAAAAAATTCAGGGCCCAAATACCAGCTTTTTCTGAGGTTTCAACCTCACTTCATGGCCTTCCTCATCCAGTGAGATGCGTTTGGAGCCCCAGAAAAAGTCAATAAGTAGACCTTGGCTAAAGGTTTTATTTATTTATTAATTTATTTGTCAGTCAGACTCATGGTCAAGGTCAGGAATGAACCCTGCTAATAGTTTTTATGATAAATAATTTAAGAGTAGATGACATTAATATTAATTAAGCGGTATTTCCTGTATGAGAGCCGTGTAGGAGCAGAAAACTGTCCGTTTTGTCCTCGCGCTCACTTTAAATCGCCTAATATCGTCATTTCATGTTCATATCAGTGAGTTTACCGGAGAGTTGGACGTGTTTGTGGAGGGAGTGTTACTTTGTTGTGTGAGAGGTGTTTTTGTGAGGCACTGGGAGCTCGGCAGGGGGAGGACCTATGAAGCCTGCTGACCGGGGAAAGCAGAAGGAGAGAAAGTTGTGAGAAGTTTTAAGACTCGGAGGTGGAAACGCTCGGACCGACGGTTAGCAGCAGCAGCTCGGACGGGGAAGATGGCGCGGCGCTACGGCCGTGCCACGTCTAGGTTTGCTGGAGAAATACAAATATATTCCAGAAAGATAGCAACGTCTGCAGTTTGGCTATGTTTTTGTCTTCTTTTCCCCTCTGCCGCGGAGGCTGGACTGTACTCCACTTCTGACCAAGTCATCTTGCTAACACCGGAAAATGTGGAGTCGGTTTTGATCAACTCCTCTGCTGCTATAGTTGCCGAGTTTTATGCTTCGTGGTGCGGACACTGTGTCGCCTTTTCTCCGGTGTACAAAAGTCTGGCCAGAGACATTAAAGGTTGGTGAGGATTTGCTCCAAGTCACGTAGCCGAAGCTGTTTACAATGGCGATGAAGTTTGAGTCATAGTCCTGTCATTCATCACTTACTCTGCATTGTTCTGTTGATAGTGTTGCACCACCGAACTTGTTTTATTCACATGGTACTCCAGTGTTTTAGGAGTAATAGTCTATTATTAATCTGTCGCTATCTTGAATGTTGCCAAAGTTACACCTCCCTGTATCTTTTATCATCTGCTTGGAAACCGTGAGACCAGAGCTGTTGTGTCTGTCTGTGAATTAGAGCATATGATCTAATGAATGTGTTTTTATTCTGCTCAGCACTGTTTCTCTCCATCACATCCTCCAACTGTTTCTGTAGATGTGAGCCAAAAGAAATATCACACAGCCGGGAGAATAAATATAATTAGGCTGATAGTCAAGTGCAAAGTTTCTGATGATGGCAGGGGGCCTGACACTGTCATGGGGTATTTCAGTCTCATCAAGTGCCTGTGGAGTTAAGAGGGTTATCCAGCTGGTGTTTAATGGAAAGCAGGATCACATGCAGATAACATTATGACACAACTCCATTTTTGCATGTCTCTCAGCTACAATAAACGTCTGGATGACAAGCAAAATGGAAGTCTGTTTGCACAGGCCTGCCACTGACAGTACGTGGGATTAGTTCACTGCCTTCCTTCGCAGATTAAAAAGTAATATGAAAAGTGGAAAGTAAGGATGTCTACTCATGATTTTTGTTTCTCTTGACAATTGTGGCGCACAGACTTCTTGTGGAAGTTCACACTGGCACACACAGGGACAACACAGTGCCCCATCCAGTGTCAGTAGAGTGTACATGGTGCAGTAGACAGTACACTAAATATTTACTGTGGCTCTCTCAATGTATTTGATGTCTGTTCTTCAGAGTGGAAGCCTGCTGTGGACCTTGCAGCCATTGACTGTGCTGCAGAGGCGAACAGGAAGGTCTGCGCTGGCTTCAGCATCACAGGATATCCCTCGATAAAGGTATTATAAAGCATACGAACTGCTCTCCCTTCTTTCATGATGGCTGCTGATGACCAGGGACAGGTGTGATTAGGAGACCACTGTGTCTACTGTTGCAGACTTTAGAGACTGTGAGAGCAGTGAAGTCTTGGAGCAAGTCTTAAGCTAATTTTCATCTTACTGTTAATTATTCAAGTAATTCTTGATGAGGGAAATAATCACTTGTTGCAGCTCTGGTTTGGTGAGGTAATGTTTGTTTTTTCTTAATTATAAAGGAGAGAAGGTGCTGTCCTGTAGTCCAGGATGTGTAAAAAGGAATACATTAGAAGTCCCTTCAGTTCCATGCTACATTCACTGACCAGACCATAAAATCAGGAATGTTAACAGTTTTGTTTGAATGTGCCTGTGAGCTCCCCTTTTCAGCACTGATACTGTTTGGTTTTAATTACCATGTCGTGTAGAATGTGCATGTGTGGAAACATAATACTCCTTTGCAGGTACAAGAGCTGCACTGTTCATGCCTAAATGACCAGGCTCCATCTTTCTTATCTATGAGTGTTTCAGTTGTTAACTACTTTCTTAAATTGAGTTGGATAAATTATAAATAAACAATTAAATTTCCCCAGAAATGTCAATAGTTTCTGTATTTTTGAAAAAATGTAATGTTCTGTTGTATAACAAAAATAACCTTTTTGGAGGGCAGTTTGTCATTAAGTAACTTCAAAATCTAAAACATCCACTGTGGAAAGTTGTTTTCAGTCAACAAGGGACTTTTCTCCTCGTCTCAGCAGTATTATTAGAATTCAGTGTAATTTGTGTGTAAGAGCAGGGGTTTATATATCATTTTTGATGGATGTTTGAAGCTCTGAGAACATGACAGATTGAGTTAGATACTGTAGGTGCAACACTCTTTCCCCGGTAGACTTAACTTTTGCCTGATCAGCAGCTACACAGCAAAAACGCTCCAGCATCGAACATCTGCATTTGTATTTGTAGCATATGTGAACAGTCAGCAGGAGTGTGCGTATAGGAGTCTCTCGCTCTCACTCTTTATCGCTGTCATCCAGTGAAAGCCACTGAAACAAAGAGCTACCTCTGTTTAAACACCCATCTGCTACTCATTTTAACCAGGAAGCATTTAAGGGTCAAGGTGTGCAGAGGAGAGAGCTGCTCTCAACCGCCACCACCCCCTCCGCCCACCCACCAAATATTACACAAGATCGCCTCACTTCTCTCGTGGTTGTGTGAGAGCCGTCTCATCTGATCTCACTTCTCTCTTTCACTCAACTTCCTTCATAACCCGAACCTTCTCTCTCTTTCACTTTGCAGTTCTTCCATGCTTATTCTAAGGCTGGTTCTAAAGGGCAGTCTTTTCAAGGTACTACTGCACACACGCAAGAATTCAGGCCAATGAAAACAAGTAGTCTTTCATAGAGAACATGCAGTTTCAATCAATCACGTCAGAGTAGGAGTATGCATACTGATCATCGTGTTGTCAGCCTTTTGCCTGATATTTTATTTTTGGTTTAGGTCACCTCATGCAGACACTTATGTAATATTGCATTGAGTTAGTTGTTTATGTACATGTTCAAGTCGTCATTAGTGCATTTTAGTGAATGATAATCCTGCATGAGGCCTAACAGCGATGTATGTTCTCTTGATGCTACTTGGCCTTCCAGCTTTCCCTCGTGATGTTCGGGGGCTCCGTCACAGGATCATAGACAGACTGGAAACCCATGAAGAGCCCTGGCCCCCTGCCTGCCCCCCACTGGAGCCCACTAGGTAAATACACACACGCATGGCATTTTTATTGTAGGAATTTAACGGTAAGATTCTTTGGATAGATTTTTATTGAATGACGAGTAATTGTGAACTTAATGTCAGTTTATCTGTTTTTCAGGTTTGTCACAATCTTTAAATCTGTACTTATATATACAATAAGGACTCAGCGAGTCCACATTCAAACCCACAATTACCTTTTTTTTAGACTTCTATTGAAATGTTCTGAATTTATGCTTCCTTATATTCATATAATCCCACAGTTTTGTGAATTATAGTTGCAGGTTTAGCTACAGTATTTCCTCTGTTCTCACTGACAGGCCTGTGTTTTGCTGCTGCAGGAAGCCATTTCACCTGATCTCATTTGCACTCTTATTTGTTAGTTACAGAATCATTCAACAAATTACCAGGCAAAAGAGATAAAGTGATTATTGCTTGGTTTACTGTGGCATCACTACTAGGCCGCAGTTCTGTGACCACACACACTGCCTTGCGTGTATTCAGACACTGCATACACAGTTTATTATGCAGGAAAAGGAAGCAGGAAGTCAAGTTTATTTCTCTTTTTAAATTTAAAGGAAACGTACCTTTGTTTCTGTCAGAATCGTGAGGTTTTCTTCTTCTTCCTTCTGTTATTTTAGATAGAAAATAATAAATGTATGTAAGCCATCGTGCTTTCTTGCTTCATGCAGAAATTCCAAAGTGTTCTTTTATCAACCAAAAGAACTGTTTAAAGTGGAAATGAGATACGTGAAAGCAAATGTCATGCTGGAGTACAGTAGTTTTAATGTTTAGAGTTGTGGGTGTGGGTGCTCTTCAAATAAACATAGTCCTGTGCAGGGATGAAGGAGATCCAAAGAAAAATCGGTAAAAAGGCCAAATGAAACACAGCCTTCTCAATTTCATTTTAGGATGCCCCACTTTTTTCTTTTAGATAAAATGTGTCTTGAAAATTTTGTATTTGTCTTATTCTTCCTTTTGATCTCTCCTAGATCAACAGCTGATCCCTTCAAGATTTACTGATGTTTGGAGGTTCTTCAAGGCTTAGTGTAACTTGGGTGTGGGAAGCCACTTTTACATGTTTTCTTCTTCTCTTCTCTCTTCAGCCAAGCAGAGATTGACAGCTTCTTTGAGACCAACAATGTTCAGCACCTGGCTCTGATCTTCGAGGATGGTAAATCCTACATCGGCCGAGAGGTAACAGGTTTCCATCAGCCTTAGATATGTGTCTCTCTCCTCTCTAGAATACTATTCTCTTTTTTTGAAACAGAACACATGGTCTTTGGTTGGAAATGATAACACACAGTTATACATGACATATACAAACTATAAGTCAATATGTTGAAATATAACATGGCTAAATCTTTTTTAATTGTGTGCACGTGTGTGTGCACTTCTTTTCAGGTCACTCTGGACCTGTTGCAGTTTGAGAACGTTGCAGTGCGGAGAGTCCTGAACACTGAGGAGGGTCTGGTGACCAAACTGGGAGTGACTGAGATTCCATCCTGCTACCTTTACTATCCTGGAGGCAACTTCACGAGGCTCCAAGTGTGAGTATCTGCACAGTATTTCACTTCCACTGCACAACACAGAGCTGTGCAATTTATATTTTCAAATTATCATCCTGATGATGTTTGGCAGCTTTACTTTTCACAACCCAAAAACAACTAAAAAAGTTGTGATGCTGTGTAAAACATAAATTAAACAGAATGTGATAATTAGCTATTTTGTTTACATACACTCAATTGAAAACAGTACAAAAACAGTATATTTAATGTTTGACCTCATCAGCTTCATTGATTTTTGTAAATATATGTTTATTCTGATGAAGATGTGGAATGCTCCAAAAACACCTGTTTGGAACATTCCACAGGTAAACAGGCTCACTGGTAACAGGTGATAGTGTCATGATTGGGTATGAAAGGGGCTTCCTGGAAAGGCTCAGTCATTCACAAGCGAGGATGGAGCGAGGTTCATCACTTTGTGAACACATGAATGTATGAAGGAGGTTATTACATGAGCTCAGGAACACTTTGTAAAACTGTTGGCTGTAAACGCACTTTGTTTGCAGATGACTGCAGTTTGTTTTTATTTATTTTTACGCAGCATCCCATATTTTTGCAATCAGGGTTGTAGATAAATGTAAAAAATATAAGAAAAGTGTAATGTCAGTTTATCATATAACCATATTTTATACTCAGTGACCAGAAATGACAGATGAACTTTTATGTGTTATCTATTGTGCTGTTAAATTTGACAAAGTGTTTCATGTTGGAAGAGGCGACCGCTTTGTGTCTTCGTATCCTTCAACCTTGGATGAAGTTTCCTCCCGACTGCTTGGTCAAACTGAAACTAGCATTCGTACAAGACAGTATAAGATAACATCTTGAATCCTGTTCAGGGTCAGACCTCCAATATCAGACTCTGTCCTTCCAGCTGAAACGTGGTTAGCGCTGTAAACCTGTATTGCTCTGTAAACCTCTTCTTACTCATTATTTAAACAGAGCCAAGTTTGTCCCATAATCTTTTATAGAAAAGTTTCTCAGGAATTAAGATTTCCACCACAGAAAGATTTCATGTCAAACAAACATAAATTTTCATGTAGACATTTATGATAATGATAACAATAATAATAATTGTTTTAATTATACATTAATATTTGATGGTAATATAATAAAATATGGATTTTTTATGCCAGTTTATAAAAGCTTTTCAATTCACTTTTACCAACACTCCCATAGGTTTGTATCTGCTTAAGGATGTGATGTGTTTGCAGTTCAGGCATTAACTGTAACAGTTGATACAAGTAACAGTTGTTTTTTTAGACAGTTTACAAAGACACAGTTAGCATTAAGGCTGATACTCAAACAAATCAGTACTCAGTAGCCCTTCACTATAGAGTGTAATCACACAGGTTTTGGGGGACTGTCTACATTAACGGGGAGGGTATCAAATAGGAAGTAAACTGTGGGACACATCCATTTCTCTCTGTAAGCTAAACATTTAAACATATGTCTTCATGGATATGCCTTACTTGTTTAGCTTTTTAGTAATATTTCATACTTTTAAAACAGAGGGCTTGTTCTTCATTGATTAGTTTGCAACAAAGGGATGTTCTTTTAATTTAAAGGTCCACCTACACAGGTCCTTCACCTCATTAGACCTCATCTGAGGTGTTTACATACTGTGCTTGATTTACATCTGTCTGATCCCCATGATTGTTTCTTGCATGGTGCAAACCATATTGAAATTTGCGTCCCAGTGGTTTCCATGTGGAGCTTTGCTGAACGTGCACCTGAGCAGAGGTCTAATTAGCCAGAATAAGAGAAAACACCTGTGCGGGTGTGCAGGACTACTGTGTTTTGTGAGGCAGTTTAAGGACAATGTCCCAAAGGGTTAAGATACAGACATGTCCAAAATTGTATTTGAAAGACAGAAGTTGAATCTATATAGTGTTTCTACTATTCTTTGTCATCGAATAAGGGGCGCAGGGGAATGAAGTCAGTGACTATGCAGACTCGCTGTCTGAAGGTTTTGTTGTCCTTTCCACACTAACTAAGCACCACCTCTACAGGATGTAACAATGAGCTGAAACTTGAGCAAATAGCAGAATTGCTGATTGTCATCTGCGATGTGAAGAGCAGCACACTGGTACGAAGTGGAAAAACAATGCTGGTACTGTTCTGCGTGTGTGTTTTCCATCAAGCTTTGTCTGCTGCAAGCACCACACAGCATACAATTGTTTATTGTCTGAAGTCATCAAAAATGCAGCAGACTGCTTTTACAAATGGCACACAAAGCTTGAACTACTAGATTTTCAACATTATTATTAAACTAAAGAAAGGACAAGACCTAGTTTTGATAAATAATATTTCTCCATTTTTATTAGGAACATTAAGAAGAGAATAGAGACAAATAAACGCCAGTGAGCCACAGCGACCTTAACAGTTTAATTCATATTGAGTGTGTGGATGTGATTGGAAGGTGTGAAATGCACATAAGCTATTTTGTATACATCTCAATAACATCTCAAACTTTTTCCAGTAATTCCCATTCAGCTTGATCTGAAATACACAAACACCAAGTTTACTTCCCTTCGGTTGCTATTGTTCCACACGCGACAACTTTGCTTTCCGTGTGAAAACCTTCATCGTGTGCTCATTATCTGAACCCTATTCATGAGAATACTTTTAAACATCTGGCCTCTTAATGGGATCAGAGCATCGAAATCGCTCCCATTATTCACTATCATAAAGCGGCGCTGATCATTCTTCACCCTGCAAATTCATCTGCTGTTTCTGCCTCTTTGTTTGGCTGTTTCAGTAACTTGGCATGCAAAGAGGACTCTTTTTAGTTGACAAATGCAAAAAGGAAATGATTTATTGCTGATTTATTTATTCACCCTCCATCTCTCCCCTTCCAACCCCCCTCATCTCCATCACTGTACAGAGGGGAGGTTTTTTAATTTCTTGCATGAAAACAATGCCATTGCTTTTCTGGCTTCACCTGCCAAACAAGCCCCAGCCGCACACGGCGACAGATGGCCTCCCATCATCACTGAATATCTGATTGATCCTGGGAGAGCAGTGTGTGTGTGTTTGTGTTTGTGTGTGTGTGTGTGTGCGAGCGCGAGCGTGTGGGGGCGTCTCACATTCGTCATGCATGTAATGTGTGCTGGTCCCAGGTGAATGCAACCCCCCCCCCAGCCCACCCTGATGCCTGCCCGCACGTCGGCCCAGGGGATCGCTGGATGAATGGCTCTCCCTCCACATCTGTACACTCCCACCACACACGCAGGTGTAATTGAGTCCCGGGCTGGTGTGAGTGAGCGTGGGCCCAGAGTATCCATCCTCCTTATTACCATCCTGTTCCAGTTTCACAATTCTCTCTCTTCCTCTCTCTCTCTTCCTCTCTCTCTCTTTCTCTCTCCCCCTTTTCTGACAAGGGGAGAAAGCAAATGAGAGGAGGATATGGGGGGTGGAGGGGGAGAGAGAGAGAGAGAGAGAGCGCGAGCGAAAGCACATTAATGGCTGTGGTTCCAGTTGCAGGGTTATCACATGGCTTAATGATCAGCGATCTCTCTCTCTCTCTCTCTCTCTCTGTCTCTCAGTTCCACGCTACTCTGGCACCATCTGCTCAGTATCTGAAATGCATTCCCGTAAGTGTGTAAAATATATGGCCACAAAAAAATACAGGTCATAAAACATTTTTTATGTGGCTGGACTGCGCAAACAAAGGGCTGAAATTAAAAAAACAAAACAAAATAAACAGTGTATTTCTTTGAGGTTCCTTGCAGGATTAGAGCATGCCCTGGACTCATGGCTATAAAAACTGGGCCCACGATATGGCCAAAAGAGTGTGGACAGACAAACATTACACCAGCATCACAGGCTTTAATTTTCTGTTATAACAGCATCCACTCTTCTTTGAAGGCTTTATGTAAGATTTTGCATCCTGGCTGCAAGCATTTGGTCCCATTCAGCCCCAAGAGCATTAGTGTGGTTCAGCATTGATGTTGGGTGAGAAGGTATGACTTCTATGACAGAAGTGGTGGGTGATGGTGAAGAACATTTCCTTTTCTCTCTCTTTGTGCATGGAGTCATTGTCTTGTTGAAACAGAGAAGGGCTTTTATCAAACTGGTACAAAGGGACCTGAGAGATCTTCTCTGTCTTCCTCTCCCACAGCAACATTGAGGCTCGTGCTTTCTACTCATACGCCCTCCAGAGGCTGCAAGGGGTGGTGCGGTCAGGGAAGCCTCCACCGGTGGCCACAGAGGTCCGCACCAACACCACAGAGGAGCCCTGGAGACCCTTCAATGGGTATGAACAGCACGTACAGCACAACACCACCGTCCTCTGCGCAGTCTTATTATTCGTTGACATGATGCGTTCGTGCCCACAGGTCCAGGGTGTACATGGCAGACCTGGAGTCAACACTGCACTACTCTCTGCGCGTGGAGCTGGCTGCTCATGCTGTCATCAAAGGAGAGGCCCTGGTTTCTCTCAAGAAGTACATCTCTGTCTTGGCGAAGGTGAAGTTACAAGAGAGAGCACTGCATAGACGCATACAGTACACACACACACACACACGCTCACACACACACACACACACACACACACACACAAAATATGTAAACCAAATGAGTGAATATAAATATCTGGTAAATTATCTGATTTCAAAAATAACATGCTGTATTTGATTGATTCATTTTTCAGAAGGATTCTGTTGCATAATAAGCAGCTCAGTCGCTTTTTCCTCATTTTACTCCTCACTTTCTATTATCGGAGACATTTTCCTCTCCTTGTCATCAGGGAACAGACGATTGTTTTCTGTAAACTGTGGTGATCAGGAAAGACAACACCTTCTGGTTACATAGAGACACAACATCTGAGTGAAAATCTGCTCAAACTATTTTGCCTCTATAAAAAGAAGCCCTAAAGATATAATGAACGTGCAGTTAACAGAAATGTGTAGTTACAGTGGGTCACCACTAGATGGAGAGTGAGACAGCAGAATGTTTACTCACTCTGTAGATTTGAGCTGGTGTTTTGCAGCATGTAGCTTACGGTTGCGTCTTCATGACATATTTTTATTTTTTAATTCCTTTAGAATCCATTACATTATTTAGAAAATTTACCTAATTAATTGTTCTGTCAAATGCAGTTTTGTTTTTCACCACAGACACATGCACACTTACACACATTACTGAAAACAGTAGCGCATGCCATTAACAAGAACAGAAGCACAAACACTCTCTTGGGTATTGTTGACCCTCTTGATGTTGGCTCCCAGGAGGATTGAAGCGTGGCTGCCAACCACTGGCCGCCCACAGGCTTTACACAGACACAGCCTGATTATGAGCAAGCCTCCCTGGGATACCCCAGCCACCCCTCATGCAGTATTCCTGCTTGTGGTTTCACTCTGGCATCTCTGTAAATACTTGTGAACATGCAAATCCTCTGTAGTTCACCAAAACAGCGTCCCACCCCTCCCAATTTTTTTCTACTCTCTTCCATAGTTCACCTTAAAGGATACAGATTTATTTTCATATTTTTGTCCATCTTCGTCTGTATATGATTTTCCCGCTTTTTGGCTGCTTTCTTCCAGCTCTTTACGTTACTTATCACATACTTCCTCGTTGCCTCTTTTCCTCCTTCCTCACTGAAATGTGCCAGCGAGGCAAACATGTTGTGATGATGAGGCCTGACCTGCTAGCCCTGTCCCTATTGGCTACGCACCAGGCTGTCTCACTGCCCTAGTCTGCCACCAATCTCTCTGATTATATCTCACTCTCTAGGGAGGCGTTGTAGCAAGCTAGTGTGTATCAGCGTATGAGTGTGTGTGGGGGAGCAGAGCACTGTGGCCTCCATTAGCTTCAGTTTGTTTAGTCAATAGCAGGAGGTCCCAGTGGTATTTTTAGCCTGTCCCCCTACCAGAGTGGACCAGCCGCTCAGCAGGGCTTTGTGTAGCTGAGGAGGCCGTCATTGTTGCAGCTGACCGCGGCTTGTGACAGTCCTTATTGTCGTTTGACTGAGCAATCTTGCTACATAGAGGCGGAATCCTTTCAGTCAGTCAGCTTGTTAGGAGCAGTTAATGTACGACAAGCGAGTAGATTGGGAGGCTGGAATTGAAGGATATATGGAATGAGAGTGGATGGTACTTTTAGTGGTCAGAAATGCTCATGATCCAAGCAAACACATGTTTAATGACTACATTTTTATATTAGATTTTATATAAAGCAGTTCATATGGTAAATATCAGATAATTAAACATGTTAATGTAGAAGAATTCTTCATTTCTTCTCACCTTTTCCTCAATGTCTTCCTGATTACCAGTGCAATATGTACAAATCTGACACCTGAACTCCCCGCGTGAGTCATGTGATTAGATTGGAGTGAAAGTGACTCACAATGTCCTGACGACAGTATGAGTGTCACGGTTTCACACCGGTGACACATTTGTTCAATCACAACGCACTTTTTAATTTTTCCCAAACGAAATGATTAGCGGGAAGTGCATTTGCATACGTCAGGGCGTGTATTTGCATGGGTCATATTGCATTGGCTTGCCATTGTGCATGTGTGTAGGGGCTGCAATCATTTACTATTTTCATTATTGATTGTCTTGATTAATTGATTAATAATATCACAGTACCCTGGAGTCCAGTCGTACATGTTAAGATTGCTTTTTTTGGCCAATTAAAAGTGTGAAACCCAAACATACTCAGGTTACTGTGATGACAGACAAGAAAAAACTCCCTTTTGAGAAGCTGCAACCATTTAATTTTTGCTTGAAAATGACTTAAAAATCAAAATTGTGGCCTATAGATAGTCTGTCTGATAGTCTTCTAATCTTCTGTACGTCTTCAGGACGAGTCTGAATGAAAATGTATTCATCTCCTTTATTTATTAATTTCATGTAAATCTCTGTTCTGTCCAAGAATTGTAATTCCATGAATTGTTTGTGTCTTTTCAGTCCACAATCATCCCATCATAGCATCTCCTCATCCAAACATGTAAACATGGCGGTTGTTTGATTTTTATTTATTTCTTTTTTGTACATCCAGGCATAATATTACTAGATTTACTGTCTTGTCAGGCTGAAGCCGGATTTATGAATCCTCTACATGTATATGAGGATTAAAAAGGTGGATCTTAGGAAGCATGAGAGCATTACAGAGAGGTTTTTAAGGATTACACCTCTATCCTGCTTTTCTTGAAAGAAGCCCTTCAGCCCAGAGGGGCAGGGAAATAAAACAAAGAATTAAGAAGGGGGCTTTGGTATAAAGGGACACAGGCTTCGCCCTTCTCACGCCAGGACTCAGGATATAATGTTCCCATAGATACGCAAGATCTCTGTTTTTCTTAAAACCAGCTGTCAATGTAATTATGGATCATATTACTGTTACATAAGGAATTTGTGCAAATGATTGTGGATTCATGTGGCCGCTCAGTGACTGTAGAACACAAGAATGTGTGTGTGTGTGTGTGTGTGTGTGTGTGCGTGTGCGTGTGCGTGTGTGTGTGTGTGTGTGTGTGTGTAAAGATGAGGCCACTGTTTGCCTGGTTGGCTGCACATGTCTGCAGCATCCCCCCGTGCCTCCCCGGGTGGATTGAAGTTAGATTATTACCAAGGGGCTTCACCCCTGTCCTCTTCCTCGGGCCTGGCCTGGTCTGCCCTGTTGCAGCCAACAGATGCCTCCCTCTTGAGACCCTCACCACAAGGTTTCTCAAGTGCTGCTGATACTAATCGGATCAGGGATGACATATTGTGGGGGTGAAGGGGATTGTCATGGTCCAACTTGGATGGGGGCAGGAGGGATACAGGGTTAGAAGAGGGCAAGTGTGTGTGTGTGTTTTCTCAATACAGAGAGACAAAATGTAAAGGGAGATGAATCCATTCCAGTTGATGATCAGTAGACACAAGGTGTTCCTAACACTGAATTTTGTCTTGTAATCAATTAAAAGGTTATCTCAGCAGACATTTCACTGGATAATATGGAGTGTCTGGTTTCCAGTAGGGTTTCATTTGTTGGTCTTGTATAACTGCAGTGCTTGTTGTAGATGCCTCATCTGCTTCCAAGAGTGTGTATTCATGATGGAAATATACTTAGAAAACATGCAACATAGTTTTCTGTGAAACATTTAGAAACTTCTGTGTTTTTGGATTTTTTGTCATACTAAGTTCAAACTGTCTCAAAAAAGCTCAATGCAGGTCGTGACTTGACCTGTGTTTCTCAACATATCTGTGAAATATATTTGGAATATTGACTGACATTGAACATTATCAATGATCAAGGCCAAGGAGACTGACAGGGAGGTTAAGAAAAAGAGAAATCAACGTAAAATAATACAAATAGTGATAAAACATAGAAAGAGGACTCTGAACTCCAAATACTGTTTGTGCAAAAGTTGAACACGAGGAACATTTTAGTTTTAGGGTGGTCTCCAGACCCAAAGCTCATGAATAGTGTCGCTTTGGTGATGTTGACTTAAGCCCATTAGTGGGAAGCACCTGCGTTTTCTCCTCTGGTTAAATTCATATGGCTGTTTAATGAGCTTTTCTGACTGGTTGGCATTCAGACCTAAACCTATTATATCACTCCCCCACCACTGAGATGCACACATCAGAGGCCTTTGTCTGCTCTTTACATCCCACCTTTAGTTTTAGTTAGTTGTGTGTGTGTGTGTGTGTGTGTGTGTGTGTGTGTGTGTGTGTGTGTGTGTGTGTGTGTATGTGTGTGTGTGTGTATGTGTGTATACCCATGTGTTACTCATGTTGTGGGGACATAAATCTGTTTACACGGTCACATTGTGGTGACTTGCCTTACTTGTGGTGACAGAACGCAGGTCCCCATAATGTAAATCACAAAATCTTAGGGTGAAGAGTTGGGTTAAGGTTAAGGTAAGGGTCAGAGTTAGGCAAGTAGTGGTTATGATGAGGGTAAATCTCTCAGATACTCAATTGAAAACAGTACAAAAAACACCTCATCAGCTTCGTTGACTTTTGTAAATGCATGTTTGTTCTGAATTTGATGCAGCAACACGCTTCAAACAAGTTGCGACAGGAGCAGCAAAAAACAGAAAGTTTTGGAACGCTCCAAAAACACCTGTTTGGATCATTCCACAGGTAAACAGGTTGATTGGTAACAGGTGATAGTATCATGATTGGGTATGAAAGAGGCATCCTGGAAAGGCTCAGTCGTTCACAAGCAAGGATGGAGCGAGGTTCACCACTTTGTGAATACATGATTGTATAAAGGATGTTACTACATGAGCTCGGGAACACTTGTAAAAATGCTGATTGTATTTATATTTTACACAACATCCCTTTTTTGAATCAGGATTTTATCAGATAGGGTTGTTTTGTCTTTTTATGTTGAAGTTTGTCTGTTTGTGCACTGCGACACAGTTCTCTTCTCTGTAGGCGAGTTTGATGAAAGGTGAGAGGTGCTGCATGGAGTCAAGAGTGCTCTGGTGCAGAGGGAGGACACAGGAAAGAGCAGGACTCTGTTAGACTTTGACATGGAGGTTTAAACAGATCACTGGGGGTCTGGTTAAGTGGCCAGAGCATAGCACACAGATCCTGTTAGAGGGGGGTGAACAGACGGCTGAGCCATGGACTGAAAGGCGTGTGTGTCGTTGAGATTGTCAGTGTGTGCAGGTGTATGTAGTTGAACAAACGGTGGAGGCCAAATTGAAAAGACGCAGCCATGCAGATCATAAAAGGTCCAGATGTTGAGCTCTCTCTGTCTTCTGCTTTCTCTGTGTTTCTTGTTTGTTCTCTCTCAGATTCACCACAACTCTGTACAAATCTATTGTCCACGTGAGCTTTAACAATAATTATTACTCAGAATGTAGTTGAGTGATGCCTTTAGCTCATTCTGTTGTTACAGAGCCAAAAAGTTTGTCTCAAAAAGCTCAAAAACTAAAATAGACCTGCAAAAATTAATCAATCAGTCAATTAAGCAACTACTTTGATAATGAATATAAAATAGTCATTTTAGACTAAAACTATCATTCCATAATAGATCCAGTTTTTCAAATGCTTTTATTTGTGATACATAATAGTAAGCAGAATATGTTTAAGTTTTGGACTGTTTGTTCACAGTTTTCTACATTTTATGAACAACATGATTTAGCAATTATTCTAAAAAATAATCCACAGAACAATCGATAATGAAAATAATCTGTAATGTAGTTGCAGGCCTTAATGAACGTTACCATGGAAGTAGTCTATTTGCCTGTTGTTTAAGTCTTGGAAAACACTTTATCCCTTTATTGTGTCTATTTCTGAGAAACAGGACCATTATTATAAACTGAGAGGCTTACAGTAAGAACAGGAAGCACATTTAGCTGAAATTTCTTAAAGTGCTCTTCGCTCTTTTACAGCCTGAACACTCAATGCATCAGCTGTTTCTATTGTCAGTATCATATGTGTGAAGACACGTTTGTCTGTGTCTGTGATCACTCTGTCATCGCTGGTCTCAGACACCCATCAGCTGGATTTCCGCTTTCCCCTCACAAACTGTCTTCTGCTAGTTACAGTATCATGTTTCTTCCCAGTTGTGGTGGTAACCATGGTGGTTTGAAAAGATGTAAGTACACAGCTGGAGAAAGCACTGAGTAGACAGTGGCTAAGTGGTTGTTAGTGGCTTAGGAAATGGATCTTAATGAAGGAAGAGGCTTAAGCTTGGCTCCTGTCACTCTTGTGGGTTTCTTTTAAAGGTGCTGAGAAGGAAAAACACTCAAACCACAACTTCTGTGCAGCATTGAAACCTTGTGCACAACATTGCTCAACATGAGATAGTAGCTGTTAATCCAGGCACATTTCTGCTTGGTACATAGAGCGTATTTGTAGGACAAAACTTCTGTTGATATAAGGTGAAGATGTTAATTTGAACGGCTCGTGTGTGGGCTATGTGTGTACATATAAAACAACACGGTCCTAAAGCTTTTATAAATAGAAGATAAATAAATAAAATCATTAGCACAGTCTATATTTTAAAGCTGTTGCGTGGTTGAAACTGTCATTTAAATTTCCATGTTCTGACTAAAACATACAACTCAAACCAGAGCTATAAGCTTAGTTTGGTTAGATTATACAGTCTGTACTTTGTTAGTGGAGATTCATTAGGGATTCAATTAGTCTAATGGTAATATATCATTACAAGGAACTGACAGTGTGCAGAATTTTTGGTTTCTTCTCAGTATATTATACTTACACTTCAAGCTAAAACAATTAGTTGATGAACAACTTAACAATAACTCAGCTGACAGATTTGTGCTCGAATGTGAATATATAGTTTTCTGTCATAATAAATTGAATGGTCGAACAAAACAAGCAGTCTGAAGACGTCACTCTGGGAAAATATGAAGGGCATTGGTGGGAAAATATGATTTCTCACTATTTCTCAGGCATTTTATAGACTAAATCACTAATGGTTTAATAAAACATATTGACAGATTAATCAGTAATGAAAATAGTGGTTAGTTACAGCCCCTCTTACATCTCATCTGCTCCAAAATCAACAGCTTTGTGTCTCTTTTGTGTCTGCAGTACTTTCCAGGCCGTCCAGTGGTGATGAACCTTTTGAAGTCTGTGAACACTTGGCTGCAGAACCAGACTGGTGATGAGATTTCCTATGAGGCACTCAGAGAGGTACTGGATAACTCAGCACAGGTGAGCCAAAACAGAGCTGCATAGACAAATATCCAATAAGTTTTGACCTTGTGCATCAGTATCAAGATGAACTTGGGGCTTCTTATTCATCCATGTCGGTCAAGCCAACTTCCATCTTTGGTATTCAGTCGATTCAGAAGTGCTCTGTCCATTACAGACTGCATTGAGGAAGTACATGAATGCAAAATGAGAAAAAAGACAGACTTTTGTGAGCTTGAGCAGGCAGGCATCTGCAAGGAAAAGAAGGGAGATGAGGAGAGAGCAGACAGATAAGCAGCTGCTGGGGGAGCGGAGTGCAGGGCATCACAAAATGCACCCAGACTGATGTGAGGACGTCTGTCTGGGAGTAGCCTTGTTCCTCTGAGACACCAAGGTCACTTGTCAGTCTGGACACTTAATCAGTTCAGATCCTTGTCAGAGGTGCCAAAGTGATGCCTATTCTGTCAAAGAAATGTCAAAATGTGATCTCAATCATTTCTCCAAAAACACACAGTATGAGTAGATTAAAAATATTTTGGAAATATCCAGATATCTCAATATGTGCTCTGTCCTTGTGTCAGTGCCAGCACATACAGCTGAGGATCTATGTGGTGTTGTCGTTGGAATGAAGCCTGCATGCCTCCGCCCCTCGCAAATTGAAAGAGTCACTTACTTACATCATTAGCTTTTAGCAGGCAAATCAATGGATCAATGAATCAATGGGAAGGTATGAATAGACTTTGCCTGAGAGGAAATGGACTCTGTACAGACACACGCATACACACAGACCAAATCATTACTATTGACATGCGAGTAACCCTGTCAATCATGCCAGCGATGGCGATGCAGTACGGCGAGAGAAACGACTTTATGTCAGAGAAAATATGTTATTGGATTCAACTGTGGCTCGTGGGTAGAGATCTGGATAGCTTCTGTTCATTAGCGGAGGGCTTAGCCATTAACCTGAGATTGACTTCTTATTGATCAAGAAAACTACGTGGAACAGCTTTCATTAAGTTGAACAGGTTGGGAGATGCTGAAGAGGCTCCACTTTTTGGAGACTCTTTGATATTTAGTCTCATTTAAAGGATGAAGCTGGTGTTTTTTCTTATTGTCCCATGAATACGCCAAAACCACTGATGTGTGTCTCAAAACTTCCTAAGTCTGTCTGTGGTACTCCAGTCCTACTGAAGATGTATTAAAAATGGCTCAACGTACATTGTAGTTTTTCAGAAAAATGTAGAATATCACCAGTTAGTTTGTCTTCTGAGCTTTTGTCTTTGTTTCCTTCCTCCCATTTGTCTGTAATTGGTGTTTGTTTATTTATCTTCCTCTCTCTCAGTCTGCAGACACCGCTTTGCCTGAAGGAGTCAGGTGGGTGGGCTGTCAGGGTTCACAACCCCACCTCAGACGTTACCCTTGCGGGGTGTGGACTCTCTTCCATGTTCTCACTGTCCAGGCAAAGAAGACTGGAGGCACAGGTACACACACACACACACACACACACACACACACACACACACACACACACACACACACACTGCGTTTTTATTGCTGTGAATGAAAAGGGCCACTGAAAGTTCACAAAGATGGGGTTGGACTGAGGACGAGGGCTTTGTCAGGCTTTGTAAACAAATCAGCCCAGGAATGTTTGGCGCTCTGCTTCTCTTTCACGCTGACTTTATTTAACATCACACAGAGAAAAGACTGGACACACACACAGAAACACAAACACATATCATGGGGAAGTTTTGTCCAGAATTCTTTGAGGTTTTCACCCTTTGTTTTGTCATTTTGTCACAGCTAAAATTGAGCCTAATTGTGACTGTGTGGAAAGGGATTATGTTAGATTAGTGGAATGTGAGTGGTTAATAAAACAGGCAGATGACCAGAGGCTCCACTCCTGGCAGCTACTTTAATCTCCCTTCAACTCACACACACATACATGCACACACACACACACACACACACACACACACACACACACACACACACACACACACACACACACACTCACACTCACACAGAGGTTAATCCCAAGGTTTAGGGACCATCATGTGACCTGCAGATGGACTGGCCAAAAGGGGGTGTCCATCTGGCCCCCCACAGACCACCAGTTTAATGGGGGATACACACACATACTGTGCAGTATTGACCATAACATAAAACTCCATTATTTCATACAGTGCACGGGTTCTTAAAGGTGTGAACACATGCCTAACACAAGACCAACCTTAACACACACACACACACACGCACACACACACACTCCCACTGTCAGTACGGTTCATCTGAAGGTCCCACTAAGCTGAGAACAAAAGCAAACAACTCCAGGAAAATATGTTTGTGGCCTGTTGATGTCCTGAGACAACAGCCTGGCCACCATTCACACAGCGGGTTAACTGTATTTAATCTCCAGATTGAGTTATCCCATTCACATAGATAATTCATCTCAATATGGGGTTAACCCAGCTCTCTGACTCCTGGCCCACATAACCGTGGGAATCCAGGAAGCCGTGCACACACACTGCCATCAGCAAGCTTTTAGGCTACAGCACAGGTTAACGGTACATTATGAAGAGGACCAGCTTTGCAGGGCAGATGACTGTGCTTTACATTATGGATAATGACTGAGTTCTCCTTGTTGAGAGGAGGTAATCCATGAGGTTTTTCATTTACTTTTCCTTTTTAAATTAACAAAATCCAGATGCAGAACAAAGTTGGTGTTTGAAGTGAACTTTGTTGGAATTTGTGATACTGTTTTTATTGTGACATGCAGTATTAACCAACCTCGTGTCATTCCCCTCCAGATCCGCAGGAGGTGTTGAGTGCGATGAGAAGCTACGTCCACAGCTTCTTTGGCTGCAGGCCGTGTGCCGAGCATTTTGAGAACATGGCAAAGGAGAGTCTGGTGGAGGTGAACACGATGTCGTCAGCGGTCCTGTGGCTTTGGTCCAGACACAACCGCGTCAACAACAGACTGGCAGGTAGGAATCAGGACATCTGTCATTAGTTTGCAGAATCTCTTTTGTGCAAATAAGAGGTGATTCTCCTTTCTATTATTTCAGCTGTGGTACACTTTTTTGTAGCGTTCTTAAAATTACAGGGAATTAGCAGTCATAGCATCTTTTGCTTCCATAATGTCACGTATTTCAGATCGTTCAGATGTGTTTGAATCATTCCATAGTGACGGTAGCGCAGCAAATATGGAGGAATACAGCACTGTTGGCCTCCATCTACACCTCCCTGACCTGCATTGTTAGGTCAGGAGGAGTAAATTTGAGGATAAATGAGAGCATAACCAGATTTCTTTGAAACTCAAACAAAAACTTTGTCAAGTGACATCCAAACACACAACTCTGACCGTTAGTGTCACTCTGCTAGCTACTATAACCCACAAGCTAACAGTTTAGTAGCTTTATATGTGACTGCTTGTGCTTTTATTTTGAAGGCATAAAGAAGGATAAGACATGATAAAATACATTAATAATAATAAGCAAGCATTCAAATGAGGCTAAATAATATAAAGTTGAGGTTGTTATGAAACCCTAAAACACCAACAAGCAATTCAGCAGACTCCCTGTGAAACCATCCCTGTGACAGACTCTAACATGCAGGGTGGAGCCCAGTTTAGGGTTTTAACCACCTTGGTTATCTTGTTTTTGGGGTCTTTTTGATGACAAAATACAGGATTTGATGCTTTTCTGTACGTAATCTAACTGAAAACTGAGTATCTTTGGGTTTTGAATTGTTGGTCAGACAAAACAAGCAGTTTAAAGATGTTGGGTTGGTTTCTGGGAAATTAGAACAACAAAATCGATTAGCTGAGAAGATAATTGGCAGATTACTTGATGATGAAATTGTTAGTTGCAGCCCTAATGCAAGAGCAAAGAGGATGTTTGCTTTCTGCATTCAACACTATGCAGGAGATCCAGTCTATGATGAAGATTGTTGTGAAACCAAGTTAAGTCCATCTCTTTGTAAGTTCATGTCATACACCTCAGTGTGCTAATCCATCCCTGTCACTCCCACTTTTTCCATCCCACTTTTTCTTCTTTCCACACTCTTTTCTGTGTCTTCCTATCTACATCATGGCATCTTAAGCATTACCTTTCTCAGTTTAGTTCCAGTTTCCTCTAACAGTCAGTTAGTCTTTGTAATGCGACTAAGAGGGTGCAGGGAGGAGGAAGAATGGATCCTCAGATCAGACACCAGCTGTCACCCTGTCTTAGCCCCCCAAGTATCATCTGCCGCTGCCTCACCCATTTTCTCCTGACCCCCCTCTGCCATCGACCATCCTTCTCACACCCTTGCTTTGATTCTCTCCCACACCCCACTGTCCGGCTACTATCGCCTCACCAGTCATCAACCATTTCTTACATATCTGTCATATCTCATCCAGACTTAGTTCCCCAAATCCTGCTCTTAAAGCTTTTCCTCATGCGTTTTTACAACAAACTACCAGGAATTTCTATCAATGTAAACTCTTATTAAGTTTTAATAGGCCATACACAGAAATATGAATTTTCACATCTTTTCCTGCATTTTCAGTTCTCCTCTAATCCTCAGTTCACACTTCTTTTTTTTCTTGCTCTGTATGTAAATGTTTTAAGTTTTCTCTCTTTTTGACTGTACCGTATCGACATATTCCACTTCTGCACATCAGTGAGAGCATTAAACTGCTCCTCGTCGTCCCTCCTCCCTTGCCTGTGTTCATATGATTTTATTAGGCGCAGGGCTGTCATTAACAGCCCACTTTGTTAAATCACTATCTTTTGTTTGTGTTGACTGCCCCCTCTTCTATCTCAGGGACACCTTGTGTCCTGAACAGCAGGGGCCAGAAGGACACTCATCCCTGTGTCTGTCTGCTCCCCAGACACTTTAACACTATTCAACCCACCACCATCATCCATCCGTCTTCCCTCTCTTCCTCTATCCCTGTGGCAGTCTTTCTCTCTTTCCACTCAGCATCCCCTGAGACTCATATCCTCCGCTTGACAAGTAATAGCACAGCATCCTCGCAGGATGGGTCCCCCAGGAACCAGCCCTCTTTGCCCACACACACACAAACACACAATTCCCAAGGTATTGTGTGACAGCAGGTGGCAAACACCATGACACAAGCCACACGCGCTCCCTCCCCACTCCTTTCCTCCCCTCCCTAACACACACACGCACATACACACAGCCTCTCCAAGCATGGGTCAAGTTGTGGCGTGTGGCAGGGGGAGTTAGTCATGGTGGAGGGTGAGTCGGGGTCCACAGGGGATAAGTCGGGTGAATCAGGGAGGGAGGGAGGAGTGGAGGGTTTAGCTGTGTTTGTAGCAATGAGTGGCAGCGTCTCCCCGAGGAGAGCACACTCTGTCCCTCCATCCACTCAACCCCTCCTGTCTCCTTTGCCAAAAGTGGAGCTCTTTAGCAGGCCTCCCCGCCCCTCCTTTCAGGAGCAGCCATGCATGAAAGAGCAGCTATTTGTAAAGCGGCCGAACAATTAATTTAGCTGGCAACAAAGAGGCCCCAGGGCCCTCGGCCTCCTCGCAGCAGCAGAATTAAGACTGGTGGCAGCTCAGTCCTGTTGCTGCTTGTCAACAGGCTGAGACTGACTCACATTTCTGCAGACAAAACAGCTGCTGCAGCGGCCTGGCTGCCAGATGTGGATGTCATTGCCTTAAAATATTATCAAGGTTGTGCAGAAGTTTCTCGTTTTTACTTAAAAAAAAAAGTGAATAATAGTTTGTCTAATTTAGTTGTTGGGGCACAGAGTTGTTTTTTAAAGAGAAGAGACGTTTATGGCATATTTACTTTTGTATGTTTGCCTTGCATGATTTTTGTTGATGATTTAATTGGTATTTATTGCATTCTGTTGGAAATGTGTGTTGGACTTAATTTTAGCAACCTTGAAATTTTTGTAATCATGTATAATGTGAATACATAAACTGAAGTAGTAAACTAAAGATTTAATACCAGTTTTTGGTTCTTGACAGTTCTTCATTATTTGGAAATGTACTCTGGACACATTTACGTCAGCATGGATAAAAATGTCAGCTCTGTCATACAGTAAACAGAATTCCCAGTTTAGGTTTTGTCTGGATTATTTAAATGAGCATAAAATGTCTGACATCAGCCCAGCAGCCATAATGGCTCAGTATGCCGCTCGGTGTAGGTGATCCTCACTTACAGAATTAGTGCTGAGGAAGCTAGTTTGACGTGCTGAACAATACATATTTATACCTGATGAATATGTATGCGCGGCGGCGATGACATCTCCGTGACAGGCCATTGTGGCAATCTCAATATGGCTGGTATGGCTAAAGTCACCCTGGCCGCAAACGTGGCAAGCTGATTAGAATAAGGAAAGAGATCTGAGGCATCTGGGCTGTGTGTGCGCGTGTGCGTGTGCGCCTGCATGCTCTCACCTGCTGAAATGTATAAAAGCCCCAACGCACGCCCGCAGGCTGCAGCCCATCCAGGACACAGTAAAATTGATGTATCCTTTATGTAAAGTACTGTATGCAGAGTACATACACACATGCATATGACTGAGATTAATCTTGAGTGGTGGAGAGAAGGAGGAGGGAGCGGGGACAGAGGTGGTGGAGGATGTAAATTGACAGTGCTGTAAAGTGACAGACCTGCTGCTGCTCTGCTTTTTTCTCTTCACACATGCATGCACACACACACACACACACACACACACACACACACACACACACACACACACACACACACACACACATAATGGCCTGCTGGTGACAACAAGCAATTTATTACTTGATGCTGCTCTGTGTGTGTTTGTGCAGTGTGTGTCTGTTGCATATGAGCATGTGTATGTTTTGTGTGCATGCCTGTTCCTCTGCCGCTCTATTTGCATGGATGCGGTGTTGTGCGTGAGTGACGAGGGCCGTTAGTGCGCAGTGGCTACATTAAAGAAAACATGTTAAAGGAGAAAGTTTCTAATTCATTAGAAGGATAGCTCCCCTTGGAGGTTTCTGTTGCTCTCATGTTCAATTTGGAGATTGGACTCTGCTTTCAAAAGGGTCTGAAGGGACAACACAGGTGCTCCAGAGCACCGAGGTCTGCTGCCTGAAAACTGTGTGTGTCTGTGTGTGTGTGTGTATGTGTGTGTGCGCACCCACGTGTGGGGAAGCTGTCCACTTTGGCCACATCTATTATCTCACCTCCCCTCCCACTGGGACATCCCAGAAGCCCATTGATCATTGTTAAACCCTGTCACACACACTCTCTCTCTCTCTCTCTCTCTCACACACACACACACACACACAAATATCAATCCCTAGATTACATGCACACAAACACACACACATGATTTACATATACACACTTAAACACATACGTACACATATGCATATAGGCACTTAGTTTTTACGAGCACTGTGACAAGATCAAATGGGTTCAGCACAGATTGCATCCAGTCTTCAAAGCACTTTACATCCTCAAGTCAATGCACCAACGAGGAGAATAAAAGAAACAACAATGGATGAAGCAGCTGACTGGACGCTTTATGTATGATTCTTATATGCTGCAATGAATCTGGATCCATGCAGTGTTTTTTCTGTCCTTGTATATCATCTGCTGTAAGTTAGGCGAAGTACTTGTTAGTTTGTTACTGTGAGAAAGACTTTGAAAAAGTAGTATTCATGGAAGAAATGGGTCTATTTGATTAAAAACAGCATTAGCAGCCGCCAGCATGCTTAATTATCACAAACAAAAGTAGCTGATATGCAGTACAGACGCTTTAAAACTATTGTTTTATAGCAGCTATAAAACAATATATGTTTAATTCTGTGGCTCTCACAATGCATGATTTTTACTCTTCAACTACCCAGCAGTCCTTTTATGTTCACACTTCATCCTTTTCCACCCCATGCTGCTGTGTGCTTGATCTTATTTCACTAATAGAGTGATCAGTAGTGCTGTGTCTGCATTTATTTCTCCAGGTGCTTTGAGTGAAGACCCCAACTTCCCAAAGATCCAGTGGCCTTCACCAGAAATGTGCCCAACCTGCCATATGGTGAAGGAGAACTTGGAGCACAGGTGGAACAATGAGCAGGTTCTCTCCTTCATCCTGTCCTACTTCTCATCCAGTGGCATCCTCACAGGTACAAGGTTTATTTTCTGAAGAGCTCCCATCTCATTAATTCAAGGGTTTTACCAAACGACACAAATGTATTTCTTCCTTCTACCTGTACAATAAGCCCAATAAGCATGAAATCCATCAGCGTCTAATGTGCCCGTGTCTTTCTTTTCCTCGCCTCGTCAGACTACCTCGAAGATGAAAGCCAGGTCCTGGCAAAGCAGAGGGAAAAGCATGCAAGTCAGCAGCAAGCTAAAGAGGCTCAGAAACATGTAGACAGAAAAGCCAGGGAGGCCTTGGACTCCTTGACACATCCCCAGCCGCTGGAACCCAATGTGCAAGAAGAGGAGGAAGGAGAGGAGGAGGAGGAGGAGGAGGAGGGGGAGGAGGAAGAGGGGCCTCAGGATGAAGCTGTGGCAGATGAAGAAGAGGAACGTGGGGAAGGAGCAGCAGTAGCAGCAGATGAGATGGGGGGTAAGACGTCGGAGCCGACCCCCTGGGCCAAACCTGAAATGGAGGTGGGCCGAGGCCGGCGGCCGGCCCGCGGGAGGCCGAGCATTGTGGGGATGAGGATGAGAGAGCTGCAGGAGGACATCGTGGATCTCGACTCCTTTGTCAACCAGCACTACAAGGCCAAGGCGCTGCGGGTGGCGGCCTCCAGCCGGGTCAAGCAGCGCACCCTGCAGAGGAAGGAGGAGCAGGAGCCCGGGCCTGTGTTTGGGCTCGGCATGGAGCTGGACGCAGGCCTCGGGATGGTGGGCCTGCAGCCTTTAGAAGACTTTGAGCTGGATGTGGGGCAGCAGAGAAAACGGCTGCAGAAGCGAGAACTGACAGGCCAGTACTTTGTCGAGGAGGCCGAGTTGAGCCGCAGGGGACGCTGGATGTCTGTGCTGAGCATTGGATTCTCTAAAGTGGACATCAGCCTGTGTGTCATTCTTTATTTCCTGTCCTCAATGTGTCTTCTGGCCATGTACCTTTTCTTCAAAAACCGTCTCAGACTACGGCGGGCTAAAGTAGCCCTGCCCTGAACCAAAGCGCCTCCGAATCTGACCTGATACAGCAATGATTAACGCTCATTGGGTTCACATAGGCTCAGGTTGGGGTTAGTCTAAGGGGATGTGTCAAGATCAGTGCCATCTTAGATGGTCCACTTCACTGTTAACTACAACCGGAGCAGGCAACAGAGCATTTTAGCTCGAATGTCCTGCATGTGTTATGTCTACCTGTGGAGGCAGAGGAGAAGGGAAAATTAGCAGATTTGAAAATGGGGTCAGTTATTCAACCTGACACTTAATCTGGCCTCCAGAGCTTTCCAGGTGACGCCTCAGCTGTGGACAATCTGTGCATGTAGATGTGTATTTCCAGACGAGGGTTTCTGTTTGGGGTGTGTGCCTGAGTTAAAGATAATCAACTGTGTTTGTGATTCTGTTTGACCACTTATGAAGGACGAAGGTAAAACCAACAAGAGATGAATGGATTTTTTTTTTTGTATGAAGTAAATGCGACTAATGTGGGTTTTTGTTTGTTTGTTTGTTTTTTCAATGAGTGACTTTTGTTGCCGTGCTGACATTCCTGTCATTTGTCCCAGTAATTAGCGATTTATTTTGTTAATCTCCCTCAGTAGGACAGAGACCTCCTACGTCCCTGTGTTCTATGACCAAATACATTTGATTTCGTCGCAGTTTTTCTATATTTACACAGAAAAATAGTGAAATCATCCGTG
>JBBMOE010000022.1:4991266-4996362 GCA_037975065.1 Chaetodon trifasciatus
CTGCCTCACTGTGAGAAGGTGCACAGCTACACAGTGAGATAAACACACTTCCTATAAAGGTTAAACACAGCAGTTGGCATTTAAAGTGGTTATGGGAGCAACCGTGAAACCGAAAACACAGTTGAACATCAAATGAAATGATAGGGATTACGGATTGTACAAAAAGGTCATGCCATGATCAGCAGCTACACCAGAGGTATTGTAAGAATAAATAAAAAGAACATATTTTCCAAAACTGCCTCTTGTGCCAGGAAGGAACATATGAGTGACAGATCAACATGAAATAGGCCAATGTGAAGTATAACACAGGAATTCATAGTAAAAATAAACACGTGCTCAAATGGACAAGGAGCAAAAGGCCTCAACAGCTAGCCAGTGACTTAGCAGGTTATTTAAAACCTGTACTAGCAGCACATTAGCCTCAGATGGCTAACACAATGCTCACTTGATTAGCAGCAAACTGATCCCAGAGAAATTCAAAATCACAAAATTTGTTACATGTTTTTACTCCTTTTTCGCTGTTTCAATGTTAAAGTGATGTAAACATGAATTTATCAGTAATTATAATACAGTAGTATAATACATATCATTCTGCAATGAAGCTCATGATTATGCTTTTACTTTTAGTGCTTTAACTATGTTTTGATGCTAACACTTGTGTAGACTTACTTGAATGCATTACTTTGCCCTCTAACAGAGTATTTGTACATTGTGGTTCTTGCTACTTTTAGTGAAGTAAAAGTTCTTCCACTGCTGCTTCAAAATAAGTTCAAGGGCCCTTTATATATCCTATATAGAAGCATGGGCATTTGTTGTGTTTCTCCACTCATTTATTCAGTTTTTCCCTTTAGTATGTCCCTCATATGTGTATGATAAAGAAGATTAAAGGTTTCTGTCTTTGTCTATGTTGTAGAAGTTGCAGTTTGCATTCTCACAGATACTTTTATTACAACTCGTGATTTTGTCAGCTGCTGTTTCCAAGGTCAAGAACAAACTTTGAAGTCCTTTAAGTGCAAAAATAAAAGTGACAGATCTATAACGACTGGACAAACTCCATCTGCTCATGAAGCTCATGTGATCTGACCAAACCCTCCAGAACAGACTGACTGTCCCTTGCAAGAAAAGTTGCCATTTTACAGAAATTGTCAAGTTTATCATCTCTCCTGTAGGTACAATATGAGCCGCTCCCTCATAAAGGCCTGATTACTTTCCTCAAAACTTTTATTTCATTTTATTTTTTTGCAGTTTGCGAAACAAAATGTTGTGTACTGAGACACTGTTGTGTTATGAAAGCACAGACTGAAGGGTAAAAACCTCACCTTGCTGCCCTGTTGTTGTCTTCCATAAATTAGACAATGTAGGGTTTTATAGTCGCTCCTCTCCTGTGTGCTCTCTGCCTCAATGTTTATTACCCCTCCGGTATTGATATTAAAATGCAGGAGGGGCTTGATGCATTTTTCTGTCATCTCTCTTTCTGACTTTAATAATACTATAAAGCTTCCTGCTGTGGACAGAGGGAGAAGGAGGGAGGGAGGTGGGTGAATAAATTATGAAAAAGAAGTTAATATATGATATTGGTATATATCACATCCAAACTAAGCCAGATCCCCTTTCGGGTTTAAACATTCAGCCTTTTAAGGGAAGGAGTCAAGTAGGGTCAGATCCATCTCATTTTACTGCCGCTTGCCCACCCCCCCCCCCAATGTGGATGGAGCTCATCTGCTGATCTCTCAAACATCTCATCTCACCATCAGTGTGTTGGGATGGTGTTTGTACCAAGGAGAACAGGAGGAGACTGTCACTTTACTGCCCTGCCGTTTATTTCACCTGTCTGATCCTGAACAATCACAATCTGTCTAGTTGCGTAACCTCTTACCCTCTCATGTTACAGTGTTGGTGTGTGTGTGGTTCTCTGTTTTGAACCACTGAAGAGCCGAATCTTTGATTTTGGAAAACTGGAAGCCCCTGAAGTTCTGTGCACAGCCGAGAGTGCAGAGGAAGTGTGGACAGGAGGGAGGGAAAGCCCCGAGAATCAATAACCTCCTACTATCAACTGCATTTAGGCCTTAATAATATGCTCCACTGCACTATTTTAATTTCAGCATAAACCTGACCTTTACTTCTTGTGTTCTGCTCTGCCTCTGTTCTTTTATGTTCTGGTCTCACTCACTCCTCCAGAGTTGGCTTACAGGAAATGTAGATAACGAAGTTGGAGAAGATCCAACACTTGTCAGTCACTTTGTTTTAATAATTCACTCAGCTGACACTGCTCCCGTCACCAATGTGAGAAGATTCACTTCTCACTTCCAACGGAAAATCCTGACTTTATGAAAAGGGCCTTAGTATGTTTTTGTTTAATGTTTAATTTGTTAGCAAAATTTGGGCTTCGGGTCATCAGATATTAACCTTTATCTTGAATATATATAACAAAATAAAGCTCTTTAGCAAATGATATTTTAACAACAGTCAAGTTGTATAATTCATTCAGCTTCATAGCAGTAAATGTAAAGAAAAATTAGGTGACAGGCACATTTTAAGTGAGATGCGGCCCACTGTGTGCAAACTGAATTAGCAGCATGCTCTAAAAATTAAGGTGTCCTTTGGGGACAGTGTGACCCTCAACTCCAGGGCCCTGAAGGAAATCCTCATCAGACTGAACTCTTACAGAAAAACACACAAACAACTGCTGATTTGACTGCACTTGTATTTTACGCATATATTTGCTTATTTAAAGCCTAATTCAGAAATATATTTTTTAGAGACATCTATTTGTGCTGTAGTTTAGGGTGCACACTCATCGGTCACATTCAGACATCACAGCTTACAGGGTGTTAGATCAACATTTGAACTGATGACAAGATCAAAACTTTCCATGCAAATTTTTGCATCCTCTCATTCATTCATTCATTTTCTTACCTGATGAAGGTGATGAGGGTCTGGAGTCTATCTCAGCATGCATTGGGCAGCGTGGATGCAGGCACCTTGGGCAGATGCCAGTGAGTCATCACAGGACTTCAAATTAAACCGAATAATCTACCTGAATTATGTCTTGGCTGTGCAGAGAGATACAGAAATACCTCCTCCACCTCCTCAGTGCACGTCTTCATCTCAGCAAAAAGGGTCAGCTGGGATCTCCTCTAAAGGATTATTTTGTTCCCTCGAATCAAATTTAATAAGAGGAATTTAATAATACATTTCTACACGTACTATTTGTGACTAGTGCAGCCTTTATAAGACTCGTCAATGTGTTTTGAAAACAATAAAACAACTCTGAGATTTTTTTTTTTTTTAAGTCTCAATCCAGTCTTTCAGCAGGCTGCCTGGGCTGGACAGTTGTATTTGAGTCAAATGAGCCAATTACCGCCTCGTCTTAGCGCCACCGGGTCAGGTTCAATCAGGGAATTGGAAAATATCATTTCTGACGGGAATGGATTTCGTTTGTTCAAACAATCTCTTCTACTAATTACCCAAATGGACAGGAGCTGTCAGGAGACAATAACTATTCCCTAATAGAATTTGCCCCCAAGTGCAATTTAATTTTCTCCTCCGTGCTCTCTCCTAAGGTTTCCCCCTCGCTTTCTGCCTCTCTCCCTCTCTCTGCTCCTCTCCTGCTTTCGGACCAAATGCTTGGGGACACGGTGCCATTGCTACCTAATGTTGTTTTGTCAGTGGATGCCGGAGAAAGTGTGGACTGACTGATGCTGTTTCTCTGCGAGCTTCGGTTCATCCTGCTGGGGCGGGAAAAAAACCTCTCGGTGGCATGGAGGAGAAGAGGAGGAGGAAGAGGAGGCAGCCTCACAATCACGGGCGAGCTGCCGTGATTCGGTAGGTCTGATGGTACATGTTCGTCTCAAGTTGTCTAAAATGTGCATCTGAGATAGAATGCGTTTTGTTTTTATTGATCACAGCCGTCACAGTGAATTGCTGGTGCTGGTTTGCATGTTGTCATCTGCACACAGTAAACTATTAACGTCATTCATGAAGTGTTTTGGTGCTCATGTGCCCATTTAATATTTTCTTTCTATTTATTTGAGCATGACTGACCTCTGTAAAACTGAAAACCTGCATTCACACACTTCAAAATAATGAATCCAATCCATTAAAAATGTGGTGTTTGGGCTCGCGGTGAAGCAGGCCTGCTGCAGTGACTCATGTGTGACAGCACAGGGTGACACACACCTGTATCGCCTGTGTGCGCCATTACAAGCCTGCTCACCCCGCACAGATGGATGTGTTTCTGTATTTCTGACCTCCTGCTCAGTAAGATGGATCTGTGAATCGCAGATGTCAATGAACTCGTCCACTGAAATATTAGATCTAATTAGAGGTGGCTGGGTCAACGGCGGTGGCAAAGGAGTCGCCCTCTGCTTGAATTATTGCCCGAGAGCTGCTTCCTCTGCAGCTTCTTTATTTCTTACAGTAACGCCTTCGTATGGGCAAAGATAAGCCATTTCACCTCTCTCAGAAAGGGCATTATTGTCATTATCTTACAGTTATTTTTCCTCCTACACTTGCTTGCACTGTATTTGAGTGCGTTGTTCGAGGATGAAAAGAGGATTTATGCGTGAGTGTAAACAACTGGACGTGTTTTTGTCACAATTAGAAATAGAGTTTTGGAGCCTAATTTTTCACTTCATCTTTGAAGTATTCTTGTCTTCTTATGCAGTATAAATATTCCAGATGTGGGTGGTTTGGCGGTTCATTTAGTCATCCCCACGTTTTGTTGCCATCTCCTTTAACGCTGAAAAAGCGCGCCCCGTCATTTAGTCCCACTAAACCAGATGTGCGCTCTCACATCTTTTTTCTTTCTGCATTCCGCGTCCGTCAATTATTCTAATTGTGTTGCCCTTTGCTGACAGGTTAAGAGCATTTTTATCTGCATTGTTTTCCGGGGCAGCTAAAGGGTCTCGATACCAACAATCAGAGTAATTGAATAGTTGAATAAATTGAATGATCTTGAGGGGAAAAGTGTATAATGAAAATAAAGTAAGACCAGATGATTCCCTTGCCACACATGCACGCCATGGACGGATGGATGGATGGATGGATGGATGGATGGATGGATGGATGGATGGACGGATGGATGGATGGATGGA